>MU002297.1:0-23416 GCA_010093585.1 Melanomma pulvis-pyrius CBS 109.77
AACTCAAGAAGCCTAAAAAACGCGTTTAGATAGACCTGAATCTACGCTTTGCAGATGTTGAGAATATCATGAGTGCGATCTATCAATCAGCAGCTAGGCAGGCACAAAAAGGCAGCTCTACTGCAGAAGCTGCAGCTGAAGCTGCAGCAGCAGCTGCTACTACTACAACTATAGAATCTATGTGTACTCAATGGCAATTATCTATGTAAATAATTGAGTTGTAGTAGATAGTTGATGGATGGCCGATTTTGGCAGGGTGGCCGAGAACTATATGTGGCCGGAAAGTATATAGCCGAGCTTATGTTCTTTACTCATTGGAACAAGCCTAGGCCTGCGTTAAAAGCGCTCGCCAAACGCACCAAGCAGCAGCAACAGCCCAAGTTGCGCAAGCGTTTCCACACAATGCTCCCTAAAATCTTGTACCTAAGCCATTTTACTACAATTGATACCTATTATAGCACCTAAGCACAGTAAAGATAAGCGCATCTAAGTAAAAATGCGCTGTCAGCCTTGCAATTTAGACTGCAGCAAAATAAAAAAGGATGCAAATTTTCTAAGACGGTGTGAACACGGCGCTGGGGCGAAAACTCAACCCGAAAACGGAAGTAAGACAGTATTAAACAAACGGACACCGAAGGTAAAAGTGACAGTGGGGCTGTGCTGACGCACCGCTTAGTGTACCGCCCACCCACAGTCCATAGAAAGTCTTACTCATTGCACTCTTTTCACACACACTCAAGTTTCCAGTTGCGTGCACACAATATGGAAAACCTTCCTCAGGAACTAGTTAGCCATATCAGCAGTTATCTGGAACGCGATGATCTCAAACGAACGCTTTTTGTTTCGCGATTTTTTCAGTACGCCGCAGAAGAATACTCAGGAGCTTTTACCGCATTTGACCTGACACCAGATACGGAATCGGCTGCCCGCTTTCTCAACACATATTGTGGCCGTCATAATCGCCATCTTCGACATGTGGGTGCTCGAACAAACTTTCCAGCCTTAGAATGGGACAGAAAAACTATGGACGTCGTGAAAGATCGACCATCCTGCCGGTATTCACAAGGGGAACTTCAGCAAATGGATCAGATCTTTACCGAACAAATTATCTCAATCTTTTCGACACTGAAGATGCTCGAAGATAGCATCATTGGGCTTTATCCGGGTGCGGCGGCCAATATCGACCTCACCGTCTATACTCCCACAAGAGCAATCGATAAGAACTGGTACTGCTGGCACCAATTTTATGTCAGTTGGCGCGTTCACCTGCTATCGCCCGAGACCCTTCCTGAGCTCACACTGGTACGATCGCTGCAAGTCAAAAACGGATCTAAGATAGACAACCTTGACGGACATGCGCAACATCCGGCCGTTTGGAAATTGGACCATCGCGTACTACTAGATCTCGCTGAGAAGCTTCCGAACCTGGAGCAGTTGAAGTGCCATATCGGTGGAGACGAGTGGAACGGCGGGTTGACTGAAGACGATGCCAAGCAATTCACCAGGGACTGGGAGGGTCCCCGACGAGACTCGCGCCGCGATTTTGGGCAGAAACTTGCATCAAGCGCACTGCCTAGTTTACAAGAGCTGGACCTCAACTTTATGTTCCCATTCAGTGCTGCGGACTACATTGACCAACGCCAGCCAATGCCCAACCTTGTCTCACCCGCCAAATACGACATTTTCAGTTCGAACCTGCATTTGTTTTCTCAAAATCTTCGGAAGATGAGTATTCGAGGGATCGTGGACGAAACGCTGTTTTGGCCGCAGAGTCCCAAGTCTACTTTACCATTGTGGCCTCGACTTGAGTTTCTCAACGTTATGTTCCACATGTCTACTCCGACTGGGAAGTGGTATTTTAACGGACTAAACAATGAGGGCGCCGCAGACGGTTATGAGATCACGAATCTGCACTATCCGCCTTACTCGACAACAGCCGAAGACAGACAGTTGGACGGAAGGCAAGATTATATCAGATGGGAGACTTACGATGCTCAATTCCGGTTCCTGCCGAACCAAGACCTCGTCGTGCCCCTGCTTACGGCATTTGCGAAGGCCGCAGCTCGTATGCCTTCTTTGAAAGTAGCCATGCTCTGGTCGCCTATAACGCTCTCGGCTGAGGATGTTTCTGAATTCTATGAAGATTTTGAGCCAGAAGGAATATCGGAATCTCCGCTCAAAAGCCTAGCATGGGGCGTGTGCTACATTAGCCCCGGGGTTCCGTCTTTCCGAGCGTTACCGCAAGATCCATGTACTACCGGGAGAGAGATATGGTGGAACGTCGGTAGTAAGTGGCAACCGGACAAAAGCCTTTCCGATCTCTTTCGGCAAATTGGTCTTCAAGAACATGGCGGTGATATTGAGGAAATCTTTGATGAAGGTCAAGGTCTAGTGGACAGGGGTCTTTTCAAGCGGTTCGAAAGTCGTTGGTTTGGCTATCGGCCCTTCTATGACATGTGAAGAGTATAAAGTGGGAAGGGTAATTCAGCCGATCTAGTTTTTCTATATACCACTACATCTATGAACTGTCCAAGGTCAGATTTCGCCGCTGTGGATCAAATGTAAGGACACATCAAGGGAGAATTCCGTCAATTGACCCATACTTTTACCAAGGTTGAACCCACCGCGATCGTTTCTCCCTCCTCCAGGTCGTGTCGAGGGTCTTGACTGTAGTCATGATTTGATACTGAAGTGAGCCAGCAACCGGCGCATTCTTTTTCGGCTTACCATTCGGCCTAGCCGGCACATACCTCGCCTTAAGATCTTTGAGATGCATATCCATGGTGTGCGTCACGCGAGATGTAGCGACCTGAAATTTCTGATTCATGTACTGGTTCCAGAGATTCCTAAGCCCTTGCTGCTGCCAGGCAGCAAAGCCGCCAGGCTTCAAGTGATTCGGCATTGTGGTATCGATGTCGTGTAATATGTCGCCAATGCGGTTCTTTTGAGTACGAAAGTGGCCTTTGATTAGGGGATCTTTGAGGTATTTACGAGCACCCATAACCCATTTTAGTTCTTGGGCGACTGGTTGAGCGTTTGCTGGGGTTTGGATTTCGCGCGTAAGTCGGACGTCGTCGAGGATGCCGGGCGTGGTCTTTCGAGCCCACATCTGGAAGAAGTTCTTGTTAACAAATTTCACGACGTCTATGCGCTCGAAAGAATAATACTTACTTCCTCCTTTGACGGAGAGTTGATCTTCTTCTCGAGAAAGACGAACTCGTTTGTAAACTGAGAATTGGACGGGTACGCCCGCTTGATATGGTCTGCCGCAGTCCGGGTATTACCATTTATGGGAAATGGATAATCCCAGAATTGAATCCAATAATGGCAAAATGTTAATTGCCCCTGTTTGTTGGGTTCAGGATCAGGGAATCTCTGTAGGTTATTCCAATGCGTTTCCGATAACCATTCGAAGAACTTGGTTACGAGTTGCCACTCGAGAATATGCTCCACCTCGTATTTTGTGTTTGTAACGGGTGTGTTCGTGTGCCCCCACTGCATTGCCTTACACTGTAGGGGATGGGCAAAGCCGTAATATCTGACTCCAGGGATTGCTCTCTGTCGTGGGAGTTATAAGAGGAACGAGTCAGCAAAAGTTTTTGGAGACGTACCATTTTTGCATGTGAAGGGTAGGCCATGGCGTTGAACTCAACTCCGCAAGATTTACCTTTCTTTGCCGTTCTCTTCTCGATGGAGTTACGTCGTTCGCCTTCGGCCTGAGCAGACCTCTGTGCTATGCCTCCAACAAAGATATCATCCTCTGATGTAGTGTACGTCACATCTCGTTTCTCTTTCGGGTAATTTTTTTCTGCTAGCGCAATGATCTTCGCACATGATTGGGGAGGTTGGGATGGCGGGGTCTTGCTTGGTGCAGGGTTCGTTTTGGTGTTCGTAGGCTTTGGCTTTCGACTTGGCTTAGGCTTCGTGGGCTTTGGCGTTGGCTTCGGCTTTGGTTTTGGCTTCGGCTTTGGCTTCGGCTTCGGTTTAGGTTTCGTAGTCTTTGGCTTTGGTTTTGGTTTTGGTTTTGGTTTTGGCTTCGACGGGCGCGTTCTACCTCCTCTTCCCTTACGCTTCTCAAGGTGGACCGTGTCTCCAACGTCGTCTTCTATGGTATCGAATAAATCGTTGAAAAATTCTCTGGCCACCTCCTCTCTAGAGTCTATCATGCCTCTTTCGACCATGGCTTCATGGTCATGGTCGTCGTGATCAAAAGCAGGATCAAAAATTTCATACAAAGACTCTCCGATCTTGACCTCGCCACCCACATTGCCCTCTTTGCCAACGCATGTTTCGATAATAGAAGTGAAAGCACTCTTGCAAATATCGGCAGTATGACCTTCTTCGAGAGTGAGCTGGAAGGTCAGAGCTCCACTGTTGAACTTGAGCACATCATCTTCCTCGAGAGTGGACTCTTGGTGGCAGAGCGCGTCCACGGGACCATTGAGCGCAGCTCGAAGGACCTCTACGAGTTGACTGGCAGGCGTGCCCTCGAGTGGATTGTCATAGCAGTGGAGTTCGGCTACCGCAGTGCTAGCGTGCGAGAGGAGAAAGGCGAGCACTGCCGAAGCAGCAGTGACCCGCATGATAAAAGAATGGAAAACCGCTACAAGAAGAATAGATCAAGCAAAATCTAATAGGAAAGCGATTGTAAAAAGTAGGCAAGAAGGAAGGCACGAAAAGAATAACTGTGAAAAAAACGATTGAATGATTGAAGAAGTAAAAAATGAAAGTGTGTGCTACTCAAGGCATAGAGTCTAGGTACATGGTTTTATATCATATCCTCAAAAGCCGTGGTCTGAAAGTCACCACAGGTTTCAAGTTCATTCATTGCTCGGTAAGTCGGATAGAATCGTGAGGCGTAAGTACGCCCCCCGAGCGGACAATGTCGTGTACAACCTTCCCAAACGTGATGCTTCGGTCTTCGGGAATGAGCCATGTCCTAGATATCATGTGTCTGAATGGCGTTGCAATGTCTAGCTGATAATGTCGTTATGACATTCGAAATTATAGCTAAGTGTAGTTAGAACAAGTGCGACTAGATGTATTGTAAATGCATACCCCGAGGCGATTTCCAGATCTCAAGAATCTACTTGGCAATGTTAGCGAGAGGTCCAGGAAAGCGCTGCATCTCGTTCCGGACTGTCTTGCCCAAGTGCATGCGTGCATACATTTTCACAGGCACATGACAGCGCCCTTGGTCGAGATGAAACAACATGACTAGGAGAAAAAAGCACTGCAACTCCAGAACATTTCCAAAAGACATCTAGTGCTGTCTCAGCGCAAGGTCAATGTCATTGGTTGGCGCATAACGTCCAGCGGCACGTAGACGCCCTGTAATATACGGACTCCGACCTCTACGAATGAAGAAGTCTCAGTGAGCTGATCGGTGTTTTTGTACTGGAGTAATATGCAACCCGGTCAAGGTCACTGCGCCAAGTGTTTTACAGCTTACCTTGGCAGGGCGTATGCTGACACTACGCATATTCACCCCATCAGGAAGATAATAGCCAGAACACCGGCGTCGGAAGCTCTTTCTGGTATACTCCAGTAGAAATAACATGATTATTGGGACTGAAATGCGGAGCGGCTACTCGGTAACTGGAATTCAGCGTGCCGACGTCTATGAAGAGAATGGTCAGCTTTTTAAGGTAAGACAAGGAGCTTACTGCGCCGTTGCGAAGAGCACATCAAGGGTTCTTGGACCCATTCCCTCGTTGAGGAAGCTCGTGAGTATCCTTCGGCTCTCGGGGCTCAGCCAAAGGGTTGTCCGGCTGGTGTATTCATAATTCAGGGTTCTTATTCTGAACACGATCATTTGTCGATGATGCATCCAACGAGCACCCAACTGTCAACTCAGATAAAGCTCACTTACTGAAATTCGAAGAAAGATTCCTTGGATGGCTTAGTTGGCTGCCAAAAACTTCTTTTCTAGCCTTAAGTAATCAACTGTTGATTGCACCTCAGTGAGCCGTCATACATCAGATAGCTAGGAGTCGTTAAACCCTCCAACAACACCTTACTACTTACTGTAAAAGTATTTTTCTATTTTTATTCTTAAAATTATGTTGCCTGAAGAGATACAACTACATGGAAGTTGCTTAGAAGAGGGATCTAATTTATAGTTTACTACATAATATATCCTCTGGTCACGTGCAGAGTATTCTATAAAGTACCTTAACGGAGACACAAATAACGTTGTTGAAACTTGCATTATAGTTAAAGAATAGAGTTTGTAGAACGAAGTTTAAGATCCAAGTGTAAGTCAAAGTGCAGAAGTTAGTATACACTCTGCTTTCGCTAAGTTCCGAATGCATGCATAGAGAAATGGACTGTAAATACAAGTGTAACTACACCAGACTCAATAAAATAAGGTACAGTTAGATTTATCTATGAACGTGTAGACTATCCCATAAACGGACTAAAGTCTTCGCGAAAGCGAACAACACCAACGCCAGGGCGGGGTTCGGAGACGAGTAGCAACGCTCAGCTGAGGTCTTCAGCGCAGCTCAACCATTTAAATTTCACCGTCCTTACATCATAATCCTGGAGAACCATTCCTAGAAATCCGACATGGCGTCGTACGACCTGTCGTCGCTTCTCGACGCCCTGCAAGGATACCAGAGGCCAGAAAGAAGGCAGCCAAACAATCGCGCCATCAAGCAGTACCTTCTCGACAAAGGGGTTCCAGAGCGAATCGCATGGGCGACGTCGATGAACGAGTTGTGCTACTGGACGGAGAAGGAATTGGACGATGTTTTCAATGACTTGGACCTGCCCCCCAATGCTGTTCTTCCCAGCCTCGTCTCATTCCAGGTCCGAGGCAATCAGGCCGGACAAGCAAGTGCCAGCGACTTCGTGAAGCCCACATTAGAAGACATTGAAAAGTCCGCGGAGATCTTAGGCGCTCTTTGCGTCGACCGCAATGGGCAGTTCCGTGTCAATCCAGAAGAAGGCTTTGCAGCACTGTCGCATGTTTGGTCGCAAGGGCTCGGCGCAGACGACGACAACCGAGGCTTGCACAAGAGCTTACTGCAGCAAGTGTTTGATAAGGTAGAGCCTCTGGGGATCCGCTGGATATGGACCGATAGCCTTGCGATCCCCGGCGGGAAGAGGGCCCTCAATTTCATCGAGGAGGAGCTGAAAGGAAAGCTTATCAATGCCATGGCGGACATTTATCGCCAGGCGAAACAGGTCGTGATCTTTGACGCGCTCTGCTTGAGACTGAATTCGATAGACCCGGTGAAGGTCGCTGCCGTAACCTGCCTGGGCAGTAAGTAAATTACGTTGTAATCGACAGTTACGGGGCGCTGATAGACTCCAGCATGGATGACACGCATGTGGACGTATCAGGAGATAAAACTAGCCACCAATGCCATCATCGCCACGAAAGCCGGCTTCATCGGGTTCAACGCCGTGGGCCAGAGCCTGAAGAGCCTCGCTCTCAACGAGGTCGGCGAGGAATACACAAGGGACTCCCCCGGAAAATATCCCAGTCTTTGCAAGACTATTCTCAGGATACAACGTGGCGATAGTAGTGTGAGGGTGTCTCTCCCAGATTTCGCCATAGGATGCGGGTACCGCGAAGCGTGGGACCGGCTCGACTACGCCCGGGCATTATTCCCAACGCTGGGTGTCGACTGGAAGGCGAATTACTCCATCCACAAAGCCATGGAGAAACTCTACCAGACCCAGAAGTACCACGCAACACGCCTGGCCCTGTTCCATGGCCCGCCTCGAGCTTCGTTTCCTGGATGGGCGCCCGCAGTCTTCAACGGCCTAGTCGACTGTAAGATTATTGAGGCTGGGACATGGGAAAATCGCGGCATGCACCGGTCGTGGCTGACCACCAGAGTGAAGTCAATTGTTCCTAGCAAACCCGGCACACTCGTTCTGAGCTTAGAGAGCGACTACGCAGAGGGGGCCATGGCCGTCGGCTTCATCAGCGAGCAGACGCAAACGGAGAGCCCAGCGAGTGTGGAATTCTTCAGAGAAGCAGTTAGAGAGGGCACTGCGTATCTATTGTCTGACGAACCGCTCGTACCAAAGCGGCCATTTTCTCGGGTCGGCCTGCTCGTTGCACAGTTTACACGGGCCGAGGAGCGCGAGGCGTGGGTGTGTCTCACGCTGGCGGTTGGAGAGACGCAAGAGACGTATAAACGTGAGAGATTGGATTGGCTCCTGCTGCACGAGAATCCAGTGTCGGAGCAGTTTTTGAGCGGAAAAGCGACGACGGAGATGACGTATCAGATGACCAAGAGTATCCAGCCCGGGGCATCGGAAGATCTCGCGCACCTCCCACTGCACAGAGCAGCAAAGGAAGGGGATGTTGGGGAGTGTACGAGACTACTTTCTTCTGTTGATGTCAATACGGTCGACTCACGAGGCTGGACCGCGCTACATGTGGCCGCAGCAGCCGACCAGAGGGCCCTTTTCCCGCTTCTCATCGCCGCAGGAGCAGACGCCAATGCATTCGACGTCAACGGCCAGAGCCCCTTGGTCCTTGCGGTGCACAATCACCACTTGGACGCTGTGGTGGAGCTGTGGGAAGCCGGTGCGGACGTCAACGCATCGCACAAGAACGGCTGGTCTCCTCTATGCGTGGGTGCGAGAAGAGGGATCGATACTACTAACCTTCTGCTCGCTCTCGGAGCCAACCCCTCCCTTGTAGATGCCGGCGGGTGGGCGCCCCTTTTCTGTGCGATCCACGACGACGACAGCAACGTCGATGTACTCGAGGCACTGCTAGAAGCGGGAGCCGACCCCAACATCCCCAGCCAGAGCTTGCTCCCGCCGATTGCGCTTGCAGCACGGTATGGGAACGCTGCGGCGATCCGGAAGTTGCTAGAATACAGCGCGGATCCGAATCTGTCTTTCTCTGGCTTAGAACCGCCGCTCTATTACTCCATTGTATCGGGCAACCTGGAGACTGTCAAAGTGCTAGTAGACAAGGGTGCGAGCTGTACGGTAAGGTTTAAGGATGGGTGGACTCCGATGATGCTTGCGGCTAAGCAGGGCGATCACGATATGGGGAGATTACTTCTCGCAAAGGGGGCTGGGCTCGATGAAAGGACAGCCGAGGGTCTGACTCCGCTTCACGTCGCTGCTATGAATGGGAGCCGCGTATTCTTTAAGTGGCTCTTGCATGAAGGCGCCAACAAAGATGCTAGAGACACAGGGGGAAGAACGGCCTCTGATTTGATAACGGGGTTCTAGTTTGCGATGCACAGTGTGATGACTAGACTACACAACATTCATCTCTCTAGATATGGGAAACTCTTGTGCATAAATCAGTGTTAGTGTGGAGACGCTCTATTCGGTTGGATGGTTCTGTAAGAAGAATTCGAATCAGGGCTTCCAATCAAACGCACTACGCTTACGCAATTTGTAAATGTCTAGCTCACGTAATACGCACAAACGTAGTAAACCTCCTGTACACTTTGTGCGTCTAATAACAAGGCTGGATTTGTACGTAGTGCCTGCTAGCTGCAGGATTTAGCTAAGGATTTGCACCAATTCAAGTGTGCTTAACCTACGTTTTAGGCCTAGGTTTTTTTGTTGCAATTGCAATAATAGTTTTGTAAGGTGTTTGTGCTTAATTTCGTTTGCTGCATGTAGGATAGTCAATTACAATAAGGGAATGCAAAAAAGGTTGAAAACGCGCGCTATACCTTCAATACTTGACATCCTCATCCTATACCTTTCTATGCTCATCCTATACCTTTCTATGCTCATCCTATACCTTTCTATGTTCATCCTATACCTTTCTATGCTCACCCTATACAGTTGATCCCCTCATCCCACTTATTACGAGGATGCTGCAGCGTGTGCAGGCACTCCAGCCACAGAACTAGCCGCGGCGCCAGGTAGTCCAGAGCAAGTTCGAACGATCCTGCGACCACCATCCCCTACCTCTCCCACCATCCTCGCCGAACATTCGTCGAACCGCGCAACTTCAAGGCACAACTTAGAAACGGAGTCGAAAACCTCGATCGAAATCGTAAGTAATTCGTAACGCATGTCCATCCCAGGTTCCACACCCTCCCGCACAAAACGCATTGCCAAAACAAAAAAAGTAAGATGATTTGCGGACAGAAAAAAAAGGGCGGTGCGATTCACCCATCGCTTCGGTCGGACGCCCCGAGTCGAAGGCGGACTGGGCCGTCAAGCAAGCCCCGTCGTACCTCCCCGCAGCCTCCCCCCGCCAAACTCCCTCTCCCAACAAACGCCCACATTACACCAAGCGAGCGAGAAACAGCCACCTCATTCTCCCCAAGATATCTGCATGTCCCCTCTCATAAAGCGCCCCTCCAACAGAAGACTTCAACCCCCCGCCCAGCGAGTCCTCGGTTTGATACATGAATCCAAAAAAGAAGCTCGCGCTCCGCAAGTCCATAAAAAGAAAAAGCTACGAGGACATGTCGAGTCGCGTGTGGCGTTCCGCCTGGCATCGTGTTGGAGTGCCTGGAGATCGCTGGCGCGTACACGCTACTGGCGCTCTGGTAAGAGGTACATCGGCCCAGCTATCGACGGAGACAAGAACAGATGACTTGATAGTCACGCCATCGGATGCAGACGGGTGTCGAGAGAGAGACGGGCTGTAGAGTTCCAATGTGTCGAGCACCCTTTAAGACACCCTTGCCGTCGCACGTCTGACGAAACATCGAATATATCCACATGTACGCATGGAGCATCGCACGGGGATTTGAAATGTTTCAGCCCAAAATTTCGACATGACACTACGACAGACATTTACAACCGTTTCCTTCCCCATCCCCAGACTCATTTCTCATGTCCATAGTTACCAATCTACCCCAGATAGATTCGCAGTCCATACACAATCGCGCACAGCCCTACATCCTACAACTTGGCCAGCTCGCCCGCCTCGCCCGCCTCGACCGCCTCGAGACCTGCACCGACCAACTCCTCGAACCTCTCCTCGACCCTCCTCACATCGGCTTCCAGGTCGTGCTCCCAGATCCAGAGGAACCTGGCGTTCAAATCGCGCACCACGCTCGCCATGTCGTCGCCGGCCACGGGGTCCAGCAGGTTGTAGATTTGGCCGCACTCGTTGGTCGTGCGCACCTGCTCCTGGGCGCGCGGCCGGCGGACCTCGTCGTAGGCGCGGAAGGCGGCTTCGACGAGGCGGGTGCGGAGGGGGGAGGGGGTGGAGAGTGGGGAGGGGGCCGAGGGGGCCGAGGGGAAATCAAGCGTGTAGAGTTTGCCGAGGACGCGGGAGAGGATCAGGGAGTCCTCCAGACACTGGCCTGCGCCCGCGCCTTGGTGCGGACCCCCGGCGTGGGCGACGTCGCCGAGGAGGCAGATGAGGGAGTTGTAGTAGGTGGGGGTCAGCGGGTGGTGGAAGATGCCCCAGCGGGTGGGTTTGGCCCACTGGGTAGTGTCAATATGGATTTTGATGTTTGGAGGATGAAGTGAGGGGGGCATTGCCAGTTTGGTCTGTCCGTGAGAGATACGTCACAGCACCCCAAGAAGGAAAAGAGAGACCCCGGCAGACTCCACGATAGAAAAGATAATTACCCACATGCAGCAACTTGACTAGCCTGGCATCTGGCCTGGTTTCCACAAAATCCGCAAACATGTCCTCCCTACTGACCTCATACGCGAAATCCGGATGCCCCCACGGCAGCGTGTCTCTCTTGAACGCAACGACATTCATCAGCTTCCCTTCCGAAATCGGGTATGTGGACAGATTCGCGCCTTTGCTCATGAACATCTTCGCATCGGTCGCCAGATCCCCCAGGATTTCTTTCGCGTCGTCCATGGGCACGATGGCCCGGTATGCGTATTTCCCCGTGTACACGGGTTCGATGGCCTCGGGGAATCTGTCTTCCAGCACGATCCGCCGCGAGAAGCCTTTGACGCCATCGGATCCTACTACAGCGGCATGCTGGATGACGTCTCCGTCGTCGAAGGTGAGCGCCACGCAGCCCTCGCCCTGCGTCATGCTGACCACCCTCTTGTTGAACCTGACGGCATGCTCTGGAATAAAACTCGTCATGATTTCTAGCAAATCCTTCCTATGTGCGCCGGTGCGTGTGAAGTTCTTGGACCCCCACTCGCCATGGCCCCACCAGCTCTCGCCCTCGCCGAGTCCCTCCTCCATGAGCATGGCTTCCATCATCACGTGCTTCTTTTCAGGCTTGAGGTTGCCGGTTGCAATGTCCATGTAGAGGTCGCGGAAGCGCTTGTCGATGAGATCCATGGCACGCAGAGCATTGGGTCCGAGACCCACGCCGGCGCCGACTGCAGAGAATGCCGGCGCGGATTCGTAGATGGTGAAGGGGACCCCGAGGTGTGAGAGCCCGATGGCGAGGCCCAGGCCGCCAATGCCCGCACCGACGATGGCGATGTTGAAGTTGTGAGGAGGCATGTCCGAGGTAGGTGATGTTGATGCAGTAACAGGTGTAGATTCAGGTAGGCGTGAAAAAGCAGATAGAACAGAACCCATGATGACGCTGTGGTGGTGGTACAGGACGTGAGCACTGGCAGATTGCCGCGATCATTCCCACCACCGACATCTGCACGATCACGCACGGCACGAAATAAACGTTCTACTGCATGCTGGCACGCTGCGGGCGTTAGTCGGCCCCGACGATGCAGCGTGTCTTACTCGTACGTTCTGCTTGCGGTAGAGGTGCTATCGGATGACGGACTTGCGACGGGTGCTTGCAGCCGCAGCATCATCTGCGGCCACGGCCATGCGAGCGGTGTGTTAGGTTGCGACTGCGTGTCGTCCCAAGCGAGGTTGGATGCTACGAGCACGGTGCTATGGATGGAGTTGTGAATGTCGGTCTGGGAGGAGTGCGTCGGCGTTCGTGCCATGCATTTTCGCGTTGTTGAGGGTCGAGTCGATCGAGGAACTGGCCGATCAGAAGGAGCGCAACCCGACAACACAGAACTCCCAGCTCCTTTGCTCTAATGGCATCGAGATGTCGAGATCGAGGACCGATTCAAGTACGCAAGCCACAGCAGCTGGGACGAGAGGCATATATGATCTACTCTGCGGCCCATACTCTGGCATGGAGGTGGCACGCTGGCCTTCGTCGCGGGACGCAAGGAAGCGTGTATTGGCAACGACAAAGGCTGGGAGTCCAGAGTAAATAGGCCCAGGACCACGACGGCAAGCAAGTGTCTCGACGACGTGCTTTGGTCGAGTATTTAGATGGTTGGGCCAGACCGAGTCATGTGTGGCACTGATCATCCGCCATGGCCCAGTTTGCGGAGAGACGGGATGCAGGAGGCCATGGGGGGAATCAGGGTGCCGCGAGGGCGTATTTTGGAGGCGCAATAGGTGGAGGAGAGCACGAGGGGGTCATGGGTGGGCATGCGGGCGTTGAGGTTGTGGGAGGACGAGCAGGGGGAGCGACAACAGAGTCCGGGGTAACGCGTAGAGAGCAATACAGGTACAGTACACTGCCGATAGAAGAAGCATATTTAGATGGCGGAGATTATTTCGACTCGCAAGATCGTCGTCGCACCCACGGTCGTGGTAACTTTCGCACAGGGGGGACATGGGGCGCATTGGCACCGGCGACAACACCCGCCCGCCCCCGAGGTCGGCTCCTCTCTGCTTGTCCATACAAATGGTTGATATCGCGCCCTCCCCCTCGTCGTGCTGCTCCGCGCCGTGTGTCCCAATGTCCTCGCCATGTCTCTGCCTCGCCCGCAACTGTCGCCGTAACCATGCCGCCGCCGCTGCCGCCGTCGCCGCCTCCTCCCGCGTCATGAACCGCCGCGGCCTCACGCCCTTTGCCAGCCCGCCCTAGTCGCCCCCCGCCATGCTGGCCAGCAGCTCCAACTCACGCCGCGTGCCGCTGGACAAACGCAAGCGCACCGAGACCAGCTGCGACAAGTGCAAGTCGCGCAAGCAGAAGTGCCGCAAGGAGCCCGGGCACGCGGCCTGTCGCTACTGTGCCGTGCACAAGATCGAATGCCTCACGACGCAGCCGCGCAAGAAGCGCCTGTACGGCAGCGTCGAGGGCCTGAGCAGCCGCCTGGCGCTGCTCGAGTCGCTGGTCAAGGGCCTGCTGCCCGAGGCCGACGTGTCCAGCATGGACGAGATGCGCCAGCTGGGCGCGTCGCTGGGCATCCCGCTGCCCGCCTCGTCCTCGGCCGTCGACGAGGCCGCCGCCGCCGCCGCCGCCCACGGCAGCACCAGCAGCGGCAACGAGGGCGACGAGCCGCTGTCCCTGCTGCCCGACCAGCAGGGCCAGGCCCAGTACATCGGCCCCTCGAGCTCCTTCTCGTTCCACCTCAAGCTGCGCACCCTCGTCGGCCAGGGCGCCATCCGCGAGTTTGTGCTGTTCGGCCGCAATGCCGCCGACCAGGAGCCCCTCGAGGGCGACAACGACCCCCACACGCTGTCCACGCCCAGCGCCACCTCCAACCTGGACCACCACTCGCCCGACGGCCAGCGCGCCCCGCCGCCCGAGGCCCCCAGCCTCGAGTCGCTCATCGCCGCCTACTTCGACCACATCAACCCCGACTTCCCCGTCCTGCACGAGGCCTCGTTCCGCGAGGCCTACGAGGCCTGGCTCACCAACCCCCCCCAGGCCGACCCCGCCTGGCTGTGCAGCTTCCTCTGCGTGCTCCTGCTCGCGCGCCGCGTTGCCCGCATCACCTTTGCCGAGGACCAGGAGCGCCTGTGGTGGCGCCGAGTCCAGACCCTTCTCCCCGTCGTCATCTTCACCTCGAGCCTCACGGCCGTGCAGGCCTTGATGCTCGCTGCAATCCACCTCCACAACACCAACCACCGAGATGCGTGCTGGAACCTGACGGGGACCGCCGTCCGCATTGCCCTTGCAATTGGCCTGCACCAGGACAAGGCCAACACCATGCAGACGCCGCTCACTCGAGAGTTGCGCAAGCGCCTGTGGTGGACTCTCTACGCCTTCGAGCAGATGCAGGTCTCCTCCTATGACCGGCCCAGTGCCATCGAGCACCCGGGCTCCAAAGTCGGCTGTCCTAATGAGCGCATCATTGGCATGGCGGGGTATTGCCCCCCTGATTACTCCACCTGGTTCAACCGTATGGTGGTGCACCTGGGCTCGGCCTGTCGCGCGCCAAAGAACCCCAAGGTCAACTCCAGCGAGGAGTCGTATGTTGGTCCTCTCTCGCCAGCCGCCTCGGTGCTCAGAGACCTGCAGCGGTGGAACGAGACCCTCCCCGCACATCTTCGGCTCGAAGCCGCTGATGCCTCGCCACCTGCGTTCCAGCGGCCTCTGCTGCTGCTGCATGCCAAATACCACTACACTGTAGTAGTGCTTTGCCGCGCCGCCCTACTTGCGAGAGCAACCACCTTGTCCAAAGAGGGCCAGGATTCCACCAACACAGCCCTCACGAGCATGTCGGATGCCTGCGCTGAGTCGGGCCGGGCTCTGGCTGGAATTCTACTCAAACTGGAGTCTATCGGAAAATTCGATCCCATCACGTGGTGGGATATCTGGTACGCGTTAGCATCGGGCTCCATCCTAGTGCTGGACCTCGTCTGCTCCATCAAGAAAGGCGACGACGCCGTGTCCGAATCTCGTATTCTCCTATCACAGCTCGCAGATCTTGCTACTCGACACCGCCGGAACCCACACATGCCGGGCACCATCGAGAAATGGGCATCCATGGTCCCCGATCTCCACTCCATGGCCGACTCCATGAACACAAAGTCATCGCCAGTGAAAGCCGAATCCCGCACGGAACAGACCGGTCTCTCGCGACAACTTCCCCTACCCAACAATGACGCGTCCCCGTTTCCGTACCACCAGTCCTCGACGAACAGCGGTGCGTACATGTTCGCCGACAATATTCCAGGGAGGTTCTACCCGGAGTCGGACTTTGCGGGTCCGTTTCCACACGCAAGATTTGATCGCAGTGCGCAGATGTCGTTTATGGACTTCACTATCAATAATATCCAGGATTGGAATTGGGGGGACTTGGGGATTCTGCTGGGGAACGAGGGGGGCAATAATGGGGGAAATCCGTGATGGGAGTCTGCAAGGGAAGAGGCATTGGGATCAGGTGTTGATTGGGAAATTAGGAGTTTGGATTCTGGAATCGGGAGATATATCGGGAGTAACTGGAAAATTACACATCATGACATGGTCGACACGGCGAGGATAGTCTTGTCTACCCTGCCCAATTTAGGGAAACAGAAGTAGAACGAATAGCAGCTGCTCACACTACACTGCACTATACTACTATACCATACCTGCCATACCATACCTGCCAAGCGAGATGGCTCGCATCCAAAGCTTCCATTTCAACATATATATATACCCACGCCTCAAAACCTCGCCAACAAACACCCGACCCCCATTATTCTGGTCCTGGATGCCATGCGTACGATATGCATGCCACACTGTCGTCTAAGGGGCCCGAGTTGGCCCGAGTTGACTCCTACACCCCAGAAGACAAGCCAACAAATATGCCGTATTAATAGCAATAACCGGCTTTCCCAAGAGTGTAAGGGGTAAGTCGGGTGGGGAATTGGGCATACGGTGGGTATTCCAGACCCGTCTCTAGTACTCCGTATCTCCTCAGATGTCTGTTGTCTGATTTCCCCTTCAGCACACGAAGTTGTACTGCATCGAGGTACACTTGGTTCTTCCATGGGACCAGACCGTACAACTACACCACGCTTGCCACCGCTACCCCCTCCCCCTCAAACCCCTACGGCTCCTATCTCCGGCCGTCGTGGTCTGCGGCCGGGATGCCGAGCTGTCCTGGTCGTCGCGCTGTCGGGATTGTGCGCTAGCAGATCGGATGCAAGCGCCCGGTTACCTACCCCTCTCAATCCGCGTTGCAGCTGGGCTGCAGGGAGTAGAGAGTCGGGGATCTTGACCGTTTTTTTTTTTAAAAAAAAAGTCTGTTGGGTGGGGAGGACGGGGGAGCGGCTGGGGAGGAAGCGAAGTGCAGGGCGCTGGAAACTCATGCCATCTGATCGGGCAAAGGCAACAGGATCCTTGGCTTGGAGGTGTCTATTTAGCACCCATCTATCCTTCTATCACCCATCTATCCTTCTATCACCCATCTGTCTGTCAACCCCATCTCCCCTCCTTCCACCCCCTTCTTCAGTACGTCCTACCCTCCAATCCCCCCAACCCTAACATACAAACTCTTGACCTCGAGATAATGATCCATGCTCTCGAGCAAACTCTCCCTCCCCGTCCCGCTCCCCTTCCACCCTCCAAACGGCAAGTCCCACGCCCCCGTCGGACCCGTACAATTGACCCCCACCATGCCGCTCTCCAACTTCTTGCCCACCCGCATGGCCCGTTCCAGATCCCGCGTATACAGCGCCGCATACAGACCAAACTCGCTGTCGTTTGCTTTCTGGATGGCTTCCTCTTCCGTGGCGAAGCTGTTGATGACAACGACGGGGCCGAAGATTTCTTCCTTGGCGATGCGCGAGGACTCCGGGACCGAGGTGAAGATGACCGGGTGCACGAGGAGCGAGGTCTCGCTGCCCGCCACGTCGTCGGCGTCCAGGCTCGTGTCGATTGTTGCCCCGGCTTCTGCTTTGCCCAGGCTGATGTACTTGGTCACGTTCTCGTGCTGCACCTTGTCGGCCTGGGGCCCATGGTTCGTCGCGGGATCCGTGGGGTCCCCCAGCTTCCTGCTCCTGGCCAGCTTCGTGAAGAGGGCTGTGAATTTGTCCTTGATGCCGTCTTGGACGTAGATGCGGGAGTTGGCCATGCAGGTCTGGCCCGAGTTCCACATGATGCTGTTTTCTGTCTCTCGCGCGGCTTGCTCGACATCTGCGTCGTCGAAGATGAGGGCGGGGCCTTTGCCGCCGAGCTCGAAGACGACCTTTTTGAGGTTGGAGTTTGCGGACGCGATCTGAATGGCGCGTCCTGTGCGGGTCGAGCCGGTGAAGGAGAGGGCCCGGACTTTCATGTGCGAGGCGAGGGCCTGCCCGGAGATGTGGCCGTGGCCGGAGAGCACGTTGATGACGCCGGGGGGGAATCCGCATTTCTCGATCCATTGCGACACTTTCCATGACTATGACGTCCGAGTCAAAATCATACTGATGCATGGCTGGGCGGGTAAAGGGTACGTACCGTCAGGGGAGCTTTCTCTGAAGACTTCAGAACAACACAATTCCCCGCCGCAACCGCCGGCGCCACTTTCTTCGAGAAGAAGACTAGGGGCGCATTCCACGGGATGATGATGGCCACCACGCCAAATGGCTGCCGCAGACTCATGTTCAAAAACCCCGGCGTGTTCAGGCTAGTATGGCCCTGCGGATAAGCGGCCTCGGAGAAGTAATTAAAGTGCGTGGCAGCATAAAAAGAGTCGAAGAACGTGCTGACGGGCCGGCCCATGGCAAGGGCATCGAGCTGGGCCAGCTCGTCCTTTTCCGCGAGCACGAGCTCGGCCATTTTCTTGAGAGGCCTGCCGCGCTCCGCGGGGGAGAGGGCGCTCCATGAGGGGAATGCGGCTTCGGCGGCCGCAACGGCGGCTTCCACGTCTTGGAGCGATGCTTCTGCGACTGGGCAGAGGAAATCAAATCAAATCAGCCCCTTTGACGCTCCCGTATGTGTACTGTTGGCTGAATAAATACCCTTTGCCACCAGCTCGCCGGTGTGGGGCGAGAAGAGGTCGAAAGTGCCCTCGTCCGACGCCGGGACGAGCTTGTTGTTGATGAGCAGCTCTGTCTCGAGGGGGCCCTTCATCTTGCGGGCTCGAGTCTACAAATGAGATTCACGTGGTGCCCTTCAAAGTAGAATGCTCTAATTGAAGATATCAGATCGTGACGGAGCTTGGAGCTTGGACATGGCCGAGGCTGCGATGGAGGGGCACTTCTGAAGCTGTGGTGGGGCAGCCAGCTTCGGCGGCACTTGGCCGCAGACTTCGGGTAGATACTTCCGCGGCTTTGGAGGTCCATGTCGGCTGCGAACCCTGGGTGCGGATGGATGCAAGATGGGATGGCTTTATCGTGACGGGTGCTCGAGTCAGGCGTGGTGACAGATGAGGGTTGAAGCGTGGCAGTATGAGACCAGTGAGACTCGGCAATGTTACCAAGCGTCCTGCCACCCCCGCTTCAACACGTCAACCCCGTTGCATGGCCCACTCTGGCAGATAAGGTTGGCAAATCTGAGACTGGATTGATATTTTGTCTGGGTGGATTCAATTGCTAGTTCTATTGTCAATGAAATTTTTCCGCGCTCATTCACACGCTCGAGATGGCTAGCCGTAGGCCCAAATGCAGTAATAGCAAATTGCAGATGGGATGGTCCTTTCCCGTCGAACTCCAACGGGTATCAGAACTATGCCGTCAACATCAAGGTAGAATGAGTCGATAAAGAACGAGCTAACACCAGTCCATTTTGCATCCTTGCCCTGGCATAATGCACGCGGACGAAGTGCAAGCTCGGTGTATTGGGTGGCGGCATCATTATCGCGCGCCATGTATTTCAAACTCACGCAGGCACAGTGCCCTTTCTGCATCGGAGGAAATGCCATCTTTTAGCTAGAAACGGTGTCACAGATCATGGAATTGAACTTCTTCTCCGGCCGAGTCCGCAGCTCTTCCGGCACGGGAGTGATATATCAATCAATCGAGGTCGAGCTGGATTCGAAGAATCCTTTGGTGTATGTCCCGTGGTCGGATGTTCCGCTTGATATGTCTTGACATGCTCATCACGGCAGGAGGAAAGGAGGCAGTGTGACATATGGGTACTCTACTTTCGTTAAACCTAGGATTTACTCCAGAGATCCACGCAAGCGCTCACCAATTGTTTCTTGTAACCCTAAAGATGGTAGCCCAAACGCATGTCAACTATTCAATAGAGGTCCTACAAGAAAAATTTCACCGCTACCTCGTAGAGACCCTCTCAGCCTCCACTCCAGCATCCTTCGACATTACCATATCCTTCTCTATTCTCTCTGGCAGTCTTTCGGCAATCTGCGTTCCATCAATATCAAAACTAATATAGACACCCAAGCCAGGCGGCGGCGCAATCCTATCGAAGAAATAAAGCACAATACCCGACTTAAGATATCCAAGGAAGAAATCGATTCAGTAGAAGCGTCGTCAGACAATGTGAAACCCCCATGTCAAACACGGCATTGATAAAGCCGCGAAGAGCATGCCACATGCTGATAGGGCAAGCAACCGCCTTTCTCCCGTTAAAAGCAGGTGTGAACCAAATATACCATTAAGCATGGACAGCTCGGAAATATCCCATTTCCAGCGCCGAAAGATCCAGAAATCGACGATGAGGATAGCGACCCCGGGACCCATAAAGACCCCCGAAACAGCTGAGCACGGTGATGACCGTAAACTAGAGGCAGGGAGTACTAGGGATTCGCGAGGCCGCAGATGATGCTGGAGAAGATGGCGCCGCGCCGTTGCGACGGGTATTTGGGAAGGAGCAGTGCCATGTCCATGTCTGAAGAGGCGCAATTTGAGTGTAGTTGGCGAAGGCCGTGATAGTAGAGAGGAGGCCGGCTCCTGCGAAGAAGGTGACGGCTCGGTATTTGGGAGTGTAGGTTTTTGCTTGGACCCATTGGGCCATGACGAGGGGGGTTTCTTGCAAATCTGTCATAGCGCTCGGTGAGGGTGGAAGGGGGGGGATGATTTTGACGGGTGCTGTCGGCATCACAGTGGATACGAGACTGATGATGGCTTGTGTAGAGGTATGCCAGAGCGTATTTCAGATGTGGAGATGTGGAATATGGCACAATGGCAGCAACGGACTATCCTATGATTCTGAGACGCGTTGCCGTTGCAACGACTACAGAACTTGGAGGAGCTGGTGCACTTTCCATGCTAGAACCAAGTAGATATTCGGGAGGTATAGAAAGATGGAGGGGATAAATTTAATGAGGCCTGGCGTGGTGGTGCCAGCACGACCAATTTGTTAGCTTATCATGTGTGCAGTGGGGGTTCCCGCCTACCGTTCCGGAGGTGTATTCTTCATGCACAAGAAACTCGGCGAGATTGAATTGAGTATCAGGATGGAGGCTTGTCTACCAAAGTATATTCAGTCTTGTTTGACTCGGAGGAGACGACTAATCTCACATGGAAAACAAACAATGATATCACGTTCAGCATGATCCAAAAATATGATCCCCACATGCCAAAGGATGATCGTGCAAGCATTCCGCTCAGGTCCGCATTGGAAGATGCTACTACCATGCCTACAGTCACCGCCTCCATTGCTCAGCTAGGGGTCCGTCCGAGCTCGATCAAACCGCCTGGACAGATCCCGCATGTGCCCTGACGCAATGTCAACCACTATCGCCAAGGCGAGGTGGCGTTCCTCTATCTAGTACGAAATGCACGCATACACGCCTTAGGTCCGCTTGTCGTGCGGAGTAGGATATACATGCATATGCATAAGCCCCAACCACGCGGCACTGTTCGCCTTCCGCTCTTCGAACCCGAGCGACGCCCCGATCATCCATCCAAGCTTCTTGACTCGTCCCCTAGGCCGCTGCGTCCTGATGGAGGCATAGCGAAACAATGCGCATCATGTCTGCGCCAGTCTACACTTCACGACCAATTCAAAGCTTGGTCCTCGGGACGACTCGGACAAGGTTATATGGGAGCTTCGAGAGTGATTTGCGAAGTTCGCGGTGTATGTCTAGAACGAGATACATGGGGCTGAGTGGTAAAGCGGTCGTGGAGACCAGGTTGGAGAAATTTGGGCTGCAGGGTGTAGAGCTGTGGGCCTGAGCGTCTGTCTGTTTGCTATCAATGCACATTCGCAGGTTACGGCGGGTGTTTTGGCTAGGTAGTATGGACTGGGGGGATGACGGTTGGTGAGGGGGCGGTGCGGATGTTGAGATGGAAGCTTTAGATTAGACATGTGCAGTTACTTTGAAGTGGTTCGGTGGGATGATTCATTTCTTCATTTCGCTGCATGTTCATGTTTTGGTCTCGCGTTGCCCCAGGGAGCGATTGATGGGGTAGTCCCACGGTTATGGCAAAAAAACGAAATTCAGCCTCGATTATGCTTTAAGGGTAAGGTTGTGGGGGTTTATACGTTGATCATGCATGCACAAGACGCTTGGGGTAATATTTATACTGTTATATTCCATGTTCTATCTTTGCCCATTTTCAGGGCTGTTTTTAGGTCTAGGATACTATGTCACAGACTTCTATTTTGCGCTACTTTCCGGTACTCGGATTTTCCCGATGATGCCATCTCCAAGGCAGCTCTGACCGAAGATACTATATCGACGGTCTTGTCGAGGATACTATGTCCAAGACAGCTTGCTTACTCGTCTGAGGAGGCTTTGCCTAGTAACACTTACTCTATGCTCAGTATCAAGGCCACTCTATGCCCTGATCTCTTCTCGTATTATTAAAAAACGAAATCCCACCATCGTTTCACCGCGCCGCGGCCTTTAATGGCGATCGTCAGGCCCAACACGTTGCACGGGAACAGTCACGCCATTTGCGTTAGCGTACAGCGGGCGACCCTCGGGGCAAATTGACCGACGGCATGTCGGACACCTATTGCAGTTGACCCACTCATCCAAGCATGAGACATGGAAGGTGTGCGTGCATACACAGGGCATGACAAGGGGCTCTCTAGCAGAGTGACCTTCCCTGCAGATGCCGCAGGTATCGTTGGATGGGTTCTGGACTGGGTTGCAGTATTGAGATGTGGAGCTTCGGGCGCCAGGTGCCACCATGTGGGTGTCCGCAGGAAGTTGTCGCATATCCATGGGCGGGCCGTTGGACATACGTACGAGAGGCGGTGCAGGGTCGGGGCTGTAGCATTCTGTATTGGGGCGTCTACCACCGTCGTAGGAGGTGCGGCCATCGCCGTAATGTCGAGCACGATCGTGTTCGGACCGGCGAGGACCGTCCACGAAGCTAGGACCAGAACGAGCCTGCTCTCTATCGTAGCCAAGACGACGGCTGCTATCAGAAGAGGGGTTCCGGACCACAGGCTCCCAGAAGTCGCCAGGGTAGTCGCCAATGTCGTAGCTATCAGAAGAGGAGTTCCGGACCACAGGCTCCCAGAAGTCGGCTGGGTAGTCGCCAATGTCGAAGCTATCATCGGACTCATCATCGGACTCATCATCAAACTTATCAGACTCATGGACGTAATCATCCGTCCGATGAATCCTGTACGAATGATGACCTTGCTCGCACGGATGGAGACGTGAGTTCCCAACACGACGCGGAGCCTCATCCCGGTACCTACGATACGGATCCATCCTCGAAACGCCATACTCGCGGCTGCTCATGCTATATCCATCCGGGCGACGATTCAGCCGTCGACGGAAAGGCTCCTCATGACGAGAGGGTTCTACAATACGAGTATTGTATGGCTGCTCACGACGCTGGACGTATGTACCGAAGCCTAAACTATCCGGGCTCCGATCTGGCCGTCGACGGGAGGGCTCCTCACAACGAGAGGGCTCCACAATACGAGTATTGTAT
>MU002298.1:0-23255 GCA_010093585.1 Melanomma pulvis-pyrius CBS 109.77
AAAGAGGGTGCTTGGGGAGGAGCATCCAGACACGCTGTCTAGCATCGCCAACCTGGCATACACATGGAAATCCCAAAGCCGGAATGAGGAAGCTATCTTATTAATGGAAAAGTGCGTTAAGCTACAAAAGCGGATCCTTGGCTATCACCATCCTGATACAAAGGTTTCGATCAAAAATTTAAATAGCTGGCAAATTGAGAGTTCAGAGGGAGAAATCTAAAGCTGTTTATTCCGGCACGGAGGGAGGGACGTTAGAAGTCATTCTGCAAGGTCGACCATGCTTTACACCAATTCATCCTGGAAGTCTTTCAGATCGCCAATCGAGTCGACGGCACGCGGATCCGCGCTGGTGCGTAGAAGAAGAGTCAGGCTGGACTGATGTATAGTAAAGGAGAAAGAGGTAGAAGCACGCGGAAGGAAGTCTACAAGCTGGCTTGGAAGAAAATGGGGACGTAGAACTGCTCCTCATACAGCCCTGGGATTCTTCTAGTGGGATATTGTTTTTCGAATTACCTATTTTTCCGGTTGTCACTGTGGCTCTTGCGCTTTTGCACTGCGACGCAAATGGTTTGTCGATGTCTTGGAGTGGGTCGCTGCACAAGTAGTTTGTTTGGTCCCGGCGTTTGTGGAGAATCCGAAGTAAAATCGCGGAAGCGTCTATGTGTCTATCTAACTTTTTGTATAAAGCCTTGGGCTGAGTTCGTACACGGTGCTTGTGTGCCGTGGAGAAATATAATATCTTCAAGACGACGGATCAATCGATTGGGTAGTTTGCTATAAAGAGTCTGTGAACATCTCCTAGCGGATATATACTAGTTTAGTGGGTCTTTACTAGTCTTGTTGTCTTCACTCACGCTCATGGCGCAAAGACCACTTTACCAGCGTATTTTGGCAGTCACGTGGCGCAGCGTGCCTCTAATTTCGACCAAGAGTGCACTTGGGGTTACTCTTTGCAACTCCACAATCCACCCACCCCTCTACCACACCACTGCCGTCAGATTTTCGGCTAACCTACGACCAGCGCCTACCATGGAGCATCAAGACGCTGTATCCCCAGATGTTGGAAGAAACTACGATGAACTAGAAGCTACGACGAGAAGCGAGGAGCGTGGTCTGTGGTCTCGATCTGCTTCCTACCCCTCTCTCTATCGACCTTCGAATGACCTTTCAGCTTCCAGTATGAATCATCGAGACGCAGTTCCTAACCAGAGCGGCAGACAGCGCGCGGCGGCAGCAACTCTGAGGGAGGACATTGTACCAAACAACCAACATGGACATTCGTCACCACTACCTTCTTTCGACCAGCCCGTCCCTCTCTCTGTCGACAGTGTATCAGCGTCTAGAATGTTGGACCTCGGCAGCCCTATTTTGCGCGGTGAAGAGGCGCCCGGCGGGATGGCGGTGGGTACGGCGAGTGATCATGTGAACGACCAGCGCAGCCACAACTTGCATGGTCAGTTGCCTTCCCATCACCAGTCGACTTCCCTGACACCGGATACACCATCAACTATCGGCATGAAGAGCCGTGGGATTGACTGGACTCATGCTGGGTTGGCGATGCCGACTACTGACAGACTTGACAGCATTCTCTCCCAAGACCGAACGATCCCTTTGTTAGGCAACAGAATGCCAACGCTCGCCGTAGAGGATCGTGGTGCGTTCCCTTGGGGGTCTGGAGCGGCTCTCTCGGGGGTATCAGCAGCTACCGCGATCGATTTGACTGTCGACGAGGATACGCTACCTCCTCTCCATGTATATCGAGGCCGGACTATTCAGAGCCAAAGGTCAACGTTCACGCTACCGATCACAAATCAGACGGGGGGCAGGGCGGGAAAGAAGAGCAAGAAGAACAACGGATCGAGTGCCGACGTTCAAATCTTGAGTAGCCACCACGATCTTACCTTCTGGAAGGAAAAGCACTTTCAAGAACTAGGTATTGGCGCTGAGTATCAACTGGCTATGACGACAGCATTGAATTTTAATCTCTCGTCAATCCAGACTGTGATGCCCCCTAGCCGGTATTTACAGCCCGTGCGAAAAGAAGGTCATCGGCGGCCAGAATTCCCTGGAACCCTTGTGGTATGCACACCGGGTAAAGCGATTGAGGATGCCTATCAGGAGCATACGCCAGCTAAACAGATCACAGATCGTCTAGTCTTGTGGACTGATGGATCAGGATCAGGCGGATTCGGAGTTGTCTACAGACAGGCTCTTCCCGGCGGCGCTGGGTGGAGCCCATGGACAACGCACGGATACGTAGTTCGAGGATCAAAGGCCAGCAGCATGTGTGTAGAGGGCCTCGCTATCCTTAAAGCGATCGAGCTGGCCTGCTCTAAGGTGCAAGCAGAGCCAACCACTTGGACTGCTATCGTGATCTACACCGACGCACTCAGTTTCATTGAGCAGCTTAGGCATCCTAAAAAGTCGCCTTTGTGCGAAGCAATCGTCAGTAAGGCGATGGGACTGAGGCGCAGAGGAAGAAAGCTCACGATAGCGGTCCAATGGTGCCCAGGTCATAGCAAGGTAGGTGACCCCATATCCCTTACTGGAGCAATTGGATCATTATACTAAATGAAATTGAGGTCCCTGGAAACGAGCTCGCAGACAGGATCGCGGGAAGGGCAGGCAATTACAAGGGTACTACCATGGCGGAGGTAGTAGACCTTGATTCTGACGGGGAGGAGGAAGGAGATGAGTAGAATCAGCCGTTGAAGATATTCGAAACCTATGCTAGGGGATCGGTCAGCGAGTAGGTAGCATGGGAATATCCCCTAGGCCTGAGCGGATGGGAGGCCTGAGCGAGTGGGCTGCATGAGGCCCCGCAAAGGACCGTAAGCAGCACTGTAAATTACCGCAAACGTTACTGTAAATTGCTGTAGAAGAGAGTAGAGAGCAATTTTCAACAAAGCAGATAGGCTAGTAGAGGGAATTGCTCTTAAGATATCTACTAGCAGTAAGGCTAGCAACGCGGACAGAGCAGGAGGATAGCAGCAAGCTAGTAGTAGAAGAAGCTCGCAGCTAGCAGATTAGTAGATAGGTAGCAAAACAGAGTAAATCAAACCACAAGAAGAGAAAATAGCGTACAAGAAGAGAACAATGTTCTTTTAGTCTAGAGGGAGACAATTTAGACCCCTCTTTTCTTGCGGCGCTTTTCCTGCAGAGCTTTTCTAGTAGAGAAAAACAAAACGTACGAACGCTAGAGCAGAATAATATTTAGGCGTAGCAGTTTGCTTACATATACTAGGGTAGCATAGCCAAAAAGTGCTACCTTTACACGGTAACAGCAACGCAACTAGGCCGTAATCACCTATAAAACAGGTAGGAGAGAAAAGCAGCAAATATAACAGGTTTAACAGTAATCTTTTTAGGGCGTGCAGCGGAGTGGTTAGAGAGATAGGCTAAGTCAAATTGTTAAATAGATTATAGAATGCCCTTGATGCAATCGTGGATGGTGTTGTAGACATCAAACTTCATTTCAACGGATGAGGTTGTTTATCGCTGACTAATAACGACGCTTGGACCTCTTGTTCCATCAGCCTCGCGACTCAGACATTTGCGCATGCGACAGGATGGAATGTCTGCGAGACAATACCCGAGCTCATGAAATCTTGAAACTGTATACTTGGAATGCCTTCATGAGACTTTCATGCGTCGAAACTACCATGATGTAACCAGATATGGCCATCAAACGCTCATCCACGACGATATCGTCCTATCGCCAGCTGTCTCCAGATGCACTACAGAGCCTCGCAGTCGCACTGGGATACGGACCAGATTGTAAAAATGGAGACGAGACCCCATATATAAAGTATATCCTTAGTCAGTATCCTGGAAAGGGAACGCTAGACGACTATGTCCAGCTGTTCGTGAAAGTCGTGGAGCACTTCGCACGTACGTTCTCAAATTCACCATTCGAGGCCTACGCTAAGACAATTCCAAGTGCAGGTGACGACGGCCTGAACGGCAAAGGTCTCACGCTCCGAAGAACCCAGACCAACACCGGCAGCATCAAGAAGTACATTGATACTCTAGTAGCCGACGCGACCGAGCCATACTTCCAAGATACCCCTCCATCGAGCGATGTCCGAGAGATTGCTGTCACGGATACTGTTCTGCTCATCCTGGGTTCGTGGACCCTGATGCAGAGCTACTTCATACCACAGCGGGGCGAGAAGAGACGAATACTGCTGGCATACTGCATGAATCATGGCAAAGACTTTTCTGAAGCTTTAGCATTGAGGGAAACGCTGCCGAATTTGCTTCGGAAGAGCGGGCTTCTCCCTAGCTCTAAGGAGAGCGCATATATCAAGGAAGGCGCGACGACATTCTATGTCAAGGACGATGACAAGGATCCCTATCAAAGCTCGCAGTTCTCTCTTCATCCATCACTAGGCTCCGTCGAGTCCCTTGAGATTGCGACGACAACGCTGAATGCGTTCAAGCTTGTCAGTCTAGGCGCTGTCAGGATATTATGGACATATAATCTGTCCAGACACATGCTACTATCTAAACATGCGAAGAAGCACTATCTAGAACTTTTCGCATTGCCGAGCGCGCTGTCAGGAGGACCTGACAAAACTCTTCGAGACATTGGAATCTCGGGCGACTTGATAGAAGAGATCCAACAATCCTATGCAAACCTCTTCAACCCTAAAAAGACATTCTTTTTACATCGGTATTTTGGGAGTATGGTCGGACTTAGGTTCTGGTGCTGGTGTCTCTGCTGTTCATCACTGCGGCTTCGGGATCGTCAGCTACGGAAGTTGAAGACGGAATCGCACGCGCATGGGAGTATCCAACTTACAGACTCGGCGCGGCCTAGATATGACCCAGGGCTAGGACGACTTATGAACGCGAAAGCAGATCGTTGGGATCAAACGGAATTCGAGAATCTGTGGCCAAGAATCATTGCACTCGATGCGCATCTATCGGGCTCGAGGCCTTGGAGCTTTTGGGTCATATTCCGTGATCGGAGAGACTCTGTGCAGTTCTGGACTTTCCTGTGAGTGCCATATTTGCTTGCATAAAGTGAAGTGACTGACTAAATGATTTAGCTTTGGAACCGTCATCTTGCTGCTCACCTTCGTCCAGGTTTTCCTGGGCATTGCTCAGGTTGTCGGATCCTTCAATTGATGTTTGTCTGTTGCGATGGACATCGTACCACTTTTAGACCGTAACTGCAGCTTGATCACCACAATTCACGCATCACGGCAGTCAATACTCTTTGTTCGTCTTCCTGCAACTTAGATTCGCTACCTCAACCGACACTCGGATCCTTATTGTCACATACGAAGACGAAATCAATGCCCATGTCCCGTTTTGGTTTGCCAATACAAAACCCGTAAAGTAGCTTCGCAACGGCGAATTCTTTAAGCCAATCACTTCGGCATAGGCTTCCTCAAACCGCTTTGTTCCTTCCTTTGTGTGCCTTTGCCGGTAACGTGCATAGTGGCATCGTTTTTTAGCAACGCTGTCGTGTGGCAGTTTCGCTCCCGAGCCTGGCTGCAGGGTCGGGTGACCATGCATTCTCATTGATCGCACCAAACTTAGCTTGGCTTGACTCGTGAATCGCGCAATCTGAGGCTGAGACTGCATAGGACTCGAGGGTTCAACCTCCCTTTCAAACACCCGATGAGAAGAGAACATGCAAATATGCTGCTTAGTCTGATCACACATTGAGCTGTCTTACCTACACATGAATTTGGCTTTTTGTGATGGTACATGAGCGATTTCCCCGGATTCGGCAGCCTCCTCCGAACGTGTCGATTCTTGGCGGGCTGAAGACACGAATACGAGATGCACGGGAGGCAGAACAGAAGCATACTCGCTAGCGGAAAATATTCTGGCCGAGGTGCATAGGGATAAGAATAGATTCTTGTCGACTACCAAACATATCACATTCTTCGTATGCACGACTATAAAGACGGGATACCTTTCTCTACGAATCAACTCACTACTCGCAGTTTTCTCCAGCTTTTCAACAACAACACATTCGCTTAATCAAGGCTACAAATCATCATCATGGTTTCCTTCACCACAATCGCTCTCCTGTCCGTCGCCCAGCTCGCCGCAGCCCATCCCAATCCTCCCCCAGCATTCCAAGTCACCAACCTCAACACCTTTGAGCCGTCTGGCCGTCCGGGAAATGAGAACGTCTATCGTGTTGGATTCAGCGTCACGGACCCCAGTGACTCTTCTGCGACTACGTGCGAGGCAGTTTGGGACATTGCCGTAGCTACTACAGGATATCCTGCCACATATGTACGTCCGGTTCCTGTGCTGATCATCCTGAAAACATCTATTAACCAGGTGATAGCTGGCAAACTGCACGGACCCATCATACGCGTTCAAGTTTGTAGATTACCATTCGTACTATGACTTTGTGCTTGATGTTAAGCACACGACGTAAGTACTCTCACATCGCTTCACATCTCATCAAACCTGTCTATTGTGGTTATCAGAGTAGGTACTGATTCTTTGTAGTAAGAAGCACGGCAAGAAGACCACGAAGTTTGCGAAGGCGCTCGTGGATTTCGATATCATACAGTGCACGCATGCGGCGTCGGGGTTCTCGGTATGCAGTCAAAAGGCGGGCGTCGGGTTTGCGCTCCCGGTTTATGGTGTGAAGAAGCACTGAAAATCTTATGAGGGTCTGGGCTCAGTCCCTCCAAGGGCCGAGGTTGGAGGGGGAAAGGATCAGGACGGGGTTGGGATGTTGTTATGGAGGGTTTGTAAAGACCAAAGCTTTGATGTTGTTCGATGCAGACATTACACAGTAGGTTTGTGTGGAATATAGAAAAAGTTTGATCATGTTACAAGGCTACTTATATCACACCGTGTCTCCTGATTATGCATACGTTTTTGCTCTACAAGAATACCACTGATCCTTCTGGCAGCCCCTAGCAGCAACGCTTTATAAATTTGTGCAAGTGGTTTCGATATCATATAATTCCATAATGGGTTAGTCCCTTCGACGGCCTAACTTAGCGCTTGGTTCATAACCTTGGAAGGCGATGGAAGCCGAATCCTTCACTCTTCTTTCAGTTACTCACTCTTCAACAATGCAGCTCAACCGTCGACAAAAACATGGCGGGCCTGTCAGGACACAGTCTCAGATTATGGCTACTTTAAATGCGATGACCTCTCAGGCTAGAATATCCGACTCCAATGAACCCCCCCGCACTCTGGTGACGATGCCCTCTCAATTCGAGCTTCTTCCTCTTGAAATCAGGCAACATATTTACGGATACCTTGGATTCCCTGTAGGAACATTAGTTCCGCTCAATTACTGGAACGCGAAATGTTGTGACGAATTTTCTTGGGCCATGCCAGAGACAAAAGTGGAACGCCAATATGAAATGGTATGGCTGAAAAAGATCAGTTTCCTTCGTGCGTTCGCCCGTGCATCGGATGTGCTCCTTCAAGGCACAGAAGTTCTCTCAGGAAAAACGAAAAGGGCCAAATCCCGTATTTGTAGTAGAAATTGCGACTACTGCCTCCACCACCACGTTCTGAGTTTCCAGACGAGTACGATGAGACTGAACAAACATATACATGCGGAGCTGTGTCAGATGTTATACTCCAAGGTTACCGTGGAGTTCGACTTTGAGTTGAGCGATCGGAAAGTCCACTTCATCGAAGACCAGTGGCATACCGAAGGCAAGCGATACTGGGCCGGCGACCGGCATTCGGGGTATGCATCTACGTGTATCCTTTGGGGGAATTTCTTGAAGCTAAAAATGACTACAGAATCGGCGCCGCTCGTATGGTTATGAGTAATTTGACCATGGCGTGTCTAACAACCATCTCCCTTGGCACAGATGTTGGCTTTCGCACCACGACTCTGACGCCCTCACACACAAGAGCCTTCTACACCCGAGTTCTTCGAAGACAAGGCGATTCAATCCGGTTCATCGCCAACCACTGCACATGCCTAGTCTCTCTCAAGTACTCGCCAAACCTCGTGGCCCTCGAAGTCTGCAAGCAGCACTCTTTAATCAAAGTAGCGAGCGCGTTCAAAGACGTTGCCGAAAAGTGTGAGGGGTTGGAAAGATTAGAAATCGAGGCTTTCCAGCACTACCGCCGGTGTGGATGCTCGGAAGCAAGTCCGCGCCCTGGTAAGGAAGAGATCATAGTAAATGAGCTGATGACGAAAGATGTGCAGCCTGAGGGGGAGTGGTCTGGCGTGGAACAGTGGGCTAAGAGCGCATTACTGAAAATTCGAAAACGGGATGACTTGCTGGTTAATTGTCCGGTTGGGCCGGTTGGTAGACCTGGAAAGTGGCATGGCCGTTGGTGGTGAGTTGCCCTCTATATCTTTGCTTCAAATGGATAACTATGCTAACAAGTTGTGCTATAGAAACTCTAAAGTCTGCATCTTATGCACGAGTTTTATTACAACCAATGCCAGTAATGTGTACCCGGAACCTCTTGAGAAGTGCAGTTCCTTTGTCTCTTGAGTGACTGCTTCAACAGTCTTCGGCACTTCCTGTTGATTTGTTTGACCACATGATGCGTTGAATATGTCGTTTCCCTGAACTTCTATTGTGTGTTACTAATGGGTACAAACGCAACCCCATAAGACATAGTATAACCACCATACCTTTCCTCTCTTGTAAATTCCACTCACTAGGAAGTTCGACCAATTACACCATATCACTTCCTCTCATTACACAACCACCGGTAATTCTCAACCCCTTCGACATGACTTCTGTCAAGTATTCCACTATGGCTGACCTCTCATGCCGACTTTTGATGCCCACCATCCCCGCTTGCGTTGACAGCAAGTCCCCAATCGACAACCAACACACTGCTGGGTCTGCTCAGCCGTCCCGATTTGAAGGACTGCCTGCTGAGGTCCGAAACAAAATATACAGCTACCTTGGGTATCCTGTCGACAGACTTGTTTACAAAGACTACATGGGAGGTGAAGACTGCAAATTCAAGTCGCACATAGTCTTCTACGAAGATGAGCATGGGCCGAAGAAGGCACATGCCTTCACTGGCGTGTTCGAAAATAGGGTCCGCGTTGCTTATATGATTCCCTTTTTGGGGTCAGAGATGGGCAGCCCCTTCGCTACCTTGCGTTGCTACTTCAAGCCAAAAGGAAGGGCAAGTAAATTCCTCTCTATTGACTTGGTAGACACAAGGGGCCGTGAACCTTGAATCGAAAAAGACAAATGAACATGTGTTGGGAAAGGGTCACAATAGACGAAAAGGCCAAGGTTCTGTATGCACTTTCTATTTTGAGGAACTGGGAAACCTGGGTCTATATCATAAATTGGACTCTTTTCCTAGACGATTGAATAGCTGCATCCTTCTGCGCAATAAGTTCAAGGATCGGAGGGAGTAAACAGACTGTACAGTAGATAGTTCGAATGTGCAGTTTGATTTCAGAAGGTTTCATAACAGTCCATAGATGTTATCTTCAACAACCTTGGCCGGTGAATTAAACAGGCCTCTCGAAGGGAGCTCGATATAGATCATATTCAATGTCTGCAGTCTTAACACTTTGGTGCCCATTTTTGCAGTCCACGGATATGTCGTCCACACGTACGAAATAAATCTCCATATCGAGTGCTCTAGTAGTGAAGTCAACGAGCAAGTCAAAACACAAAACGTATAGAGCTATACTTGTACAAGTCAATCAATATACTTCGTTGTCATTACTTTTTCAAAATGATAGATGTGCCGTAAATACGTCAATCACACTCATAACAGCTAAGACATATACAAAGTAATCAAGTCCTGGATTTCGCACGTTCCCAACAGCTCTAGCCTTCGACCTTAAATTTAGTAGACGCCAACAGCAAGATGCTCCTTTATGCGAGACTTTGCTGGGTTATTTATTCAAGCGTCCGCGTCGGCGTTCAATGCGCGATCTCTCCCATTATTTCTACACTTTCCAGGCTATAATTTCAGCATGTCCTATGTACCAAAGGTGGTGTCCTCAAGACAGCCGTATCTCACTGTACGAATCGCAACACCAAGGCAAAGGACCATACAAATATGCTCGCCCAAGGACAACACAGCACGCGAGCCACATGTAAGTAAAGGATGGAGAAGTATAAAGGTCGAATTAAGGTTCCTTCCGCAATCATCGGCCCGAAGCCGACGGTCGCATCGCGGCGCCGAAAGACGCTCCGACGCTATATAGACAACGTCTACATTTGATGAACGAGACGGAGAAAGGATAAAAGAGGGAGTGTTGCGTGGTAGATTACTACTCCTAATGCCCTTCTCTTGCTCCTACCCTGCCCTATCTTACGTTCCGGCCTCTGACGATTATTCCAGGGAACAAAGTTTCGGCCTGCATCGTCATCCAAAGTGGCGTTCCGATGGCGAATTTTGATATCTTGAATGGGGATAGGAATCGGAAGGAATTATAATATGTCATACGCAGCTCTAGATACCGAGTACTTCTCTACTAACAACGGCAGACGTGCTGGATTGAAAACGAGAAACAATACGCTGAGCGAGAAGAGCCGGCAGCCTGTAATCTCCTCAACCATCTTTTCTCAACACTTTCTCGATGCGCAGTACATCTTCTGCTCGCAGCAAGTGAGACACAACGCCCCAATACCTTCCTGCATCCTAGCCCTATAGCAGAGCTACTCGCAAGTTCTGGGCCTCTGCAGAGAACCCTGGCATGCATATATGTAGGGCTGAGGCTGAACACGAGCTCCACGGTACCATACATCGAACAGCCCCGCCACCAACGAGGTCGGCCTGTGCACCAATACTCACTGTATATCGGGCGGCCCCACATGCATCTAATGTAGGTGCGACGAACCGCCACCGCGACGTCTCGAACATGCGATGATCGAAAGACATGCAGCGCAGGTAGTGTAGTATCGGCGTAAAGGATACAGAGCGCGTGGGAAAGTGGACGTCTTATGAAAGTACAGATCGCCCAGATTGCCGTCTGATTGGAATCTTACCGGGAAATATGCGTACCGAGATGCGTAGATTATTCCGCCCTAGATGATGTATATAGTATATTGCCAAGGGTGCTTTCCTTCATCTGTGGTGCAAATCCAGAGGGCTACATGTTGTTGAGATCGTGGGCCTGAAATTATTCCTTGCTTCTGTCTCTCGAAAGTTTAAAGTTATTGTTCGGGGAAGCTATTTGAGATGATTCGACAAGCCGATTTCGGACTTGTTGCTGGATATCTCGATGCCCGCCACGCGCAATTTAGCCGCTTGAAATCCGAGGAGCACAACATTGGCAGACTTCCAGCGGATAGGAGCCGAGATGGCGGGGAACGTGTTTGCAAAGGTTTAAAGCGCCGATCGCTCTGTTTTCGGATGCAAGCCCGCATGCGCCTGATGATTCGGCATTTGTGTTTACAAAACTTGAGCAGGGAATATATCCATGGCGTCCGCTGACATTGGACCGACAAGCTGTGTAAGGTTCAGCTGCGTGTAATTATAATCATTGATGAGCTTGACCCTGTCAGGGCGGTCCCATCCAAATGAGCTATGGGTTCATGCATGAGACTAAGGTGTGTGTCATGAAGGGCTCCTGGGTAATAAATAGATCTCGAGCTCTCGATATTGTGGGGAGCTCACCAGCGGTGTCTCTTCAGCTCTGCTCTGCAATTCCTTCTCTGAGACATCAATCATGATGGGTCGAGCTTTGTTATTCGTTTCGCTGCTTTCCGTGGTCAATTGCGTCGTTGGTACGGAGTGGATTGGTGAGGTCAAGAAGGAAGGTAACGTCACTTACCAGTGCAAATGCTACTCCGACAACGCGTGTTGGCCCACGGGCGCTGAATGGACGGCCTTGAATAGCACCGTCGGTGGCGCTTTGCAACTTGCCTTACCTCCAGGGGCGGTATGCCACAACAAAGTTGGGAATCTCAGTGTATCAACCTTCAACGCAGCTGCATGCGCAGATGTTAAGGCGAATTGGGTCAACGAACAGTACCTGTAAGAAGCAGATTCATAGTAAGCGAACCAGTTGACATGGCTAATATATGGCGCAGGACGGACCACCCAGTGGCAAATCTCTGGCCTTTGTATACTAACAACACTTGCCTTCCTTCTGATGACCCTAATGCCCCTTGCACACGGGGCTTTTATGGAAGTTACGTGATCGTGGCGAAAACTAAGGATCAAATCAAGGCTGGGGTTGATTTCGCAAGAGAGCACAATCTGCGTCTTATCATGTATGCGCCGTTTGACTGCATCTCAAGATATGCCTAAGGAAGCGACTGACATGTATTTAGTCGGAACACCGGTCATGACTTCATGGGTCGCTCCACGGGCTTCGGATCTCTGATCATCAACACCCACAGCTTCAAGGAAGCCTCCTTCGTGAAGAAGTACACTGGCCCAGGAGACTGGACGGGTAGTGCTGCTACTGTCGGTGCCGGCGTCCAGGGGCGAGAGCTATACCGTCAGGCATTTGCCCAATCTCCGAAGGTGGTCATTGTGGGAGGCGAGTGCCCGACTGTTGGATGGGCAGGCGGCTACATCCAAGGAGGTTTGTTTGTTCTCTGATCAAGGAATTATTCTTGACAGATTGTTGACGATTTGTAGGCGGTCATGGACCACTGACCTCAATCTACGGCATGGGTGCAGACAACGTCCTCTCCTTCGATGCTATCACAGCGAAGGGCGAATACGTTACTGCTAGCGCCAATGAGAACCCCGATCTCTTCTGGGCTCTCAAGGGAGGCGGTCCTTCGACGTTTGCCGTTGTCACCTCGATCACAGTCAAGACCTTCCCTGAAGTGCCGGTTGCTGGTACAATCATTAACATCAATTCGACGCACACCAACGATACAGCTGTGTTCAATGAGGGCTTCCGAATTTTCCACAACCTGGCGAATCATTATGTCGATAACGGGATGTTTGTGTACTTTGAGTTGAGTACCGGCCGATTGCATATCGCCCCGTTTGTAGGACCCAATATGGATGAGGCGAAGCTAAAAGTGGTGTTGAAGCCATTGTTCGATCAGCTGAATGCCGCCAAGATCCCGTACGACGCATACACCAGGGCATTCCCCACGTTTTTTGAATTCTACATCGACATGTTCGAAGACGAGCAGCCGAACCAGAACTCGGTTGTCGGGGGCCGTCTCTTCGTCCAGAAGGATGTCGCCGCGAACGGTGACAAGATCGCCGAGGCACTGTTGTTCGCCAGCGCACCTACGGCAGACACCTTCGGCTTCTCTGTTGGACACATTGTCAACCCTGGGCATGGAGTTCCCGTTGCGGACAACGCGATCCATCCTAAGTGGCGAAATGCGAGCAGCTTTGTCATCACCAACGTGATCATGAATGGAGATGAAAGCTGGGAGGTGAAGCAGGACAGGAACAACGTGCAAACGAACATTGTCGGTAAGGCCCTCAGAGCGGCCGGCCCCAACGGAGCGACGTACGTCAACGAGGTGAGAGCTCCCAATTCCCAAAGTACGGAGGGCCCTGAATGCTAATGCCGAGATTAGGGCGACCTGCATGAGCCGAACTGGCAAGAGTCGTTCTGGGGCTCAAACTACCCCAAGCTGCTTGAGCTCCGCAAGAAGTGGGATCCTGAAGGCGTATTCTACACGCAGACAACGCCCGGGACGGAGGACTGGAGCGTCATCGACTACGGCACCAAGCTCTGCAAGAAGGTGTGAAGGAAAGGAAGAACGACGTCATCGTGTACATTGCAGTATCAAAGCGATGAATAGCATTGCTTGTCTATATGAAATGAAGGACGAAGAACATGCCCCGCTGTTCGCAATGCTGTGACGTTGAACGACTGTGATGTGTGGTGTGGTTGAAAGACGGAAATGCGAATAGACAATGACGAAGTCCGGGGTGCCAAGACGGCGCTAGGACTGACAGGGGATGCCTTCACATTCACAAGCTGGTCCGATATCTTTCCATCAGCTTTCTCACGGCCAGCGCACCCTTCGCTGTATCCCTCCCCGTACAACATCGCACGTGAATCACCCCGTCCCCGGCTACACCCGCTGCTACTTCTAGGCTTCCCGCTCTTGATGCGACACTGGACCCTCTCGGCAGCTGTTCTTGCGCCCTCCGCATTCCCGCATCTCCGCGCCATCGCAGCAGGCATCCGTTTGCGATAGAAGCCGGATCACGCTTCCCCAGGCAGCGCCGGCCTGCCCGGTCCCCATCCCAAGGACGCATGATCCTTGCCCGCTGAAATACCTGAAATACCTTCAACCGCTATCCATGTCGATTGAATGCCGCCCGTCCTCAATCCTTTCTTGCGGGCCTTCTTCCGTAGCACTCTCCCCAGCCAGTGCTCGCCCGTCCAGCATCACGTATGTATCTTCTCTCTACTGCCCACCTTGGTCCTTCTGGCCAATCTCCAGAAGCTGATCGCGTGCGCTATAGGTGCTTCTAGTCCCGACTACCGAGGTCCTCTTTACCTCCCGCGACCGCGATACCAATGCCTCATATGCCGATCTGAGTGGCTCCGAGGAGTTCCTGGCAAGCCATGTTCTCCGCGTGCCGGGTGGGGTGGGTCCGAACAACCAAGTCAAGGACACTACAAGCTTTAGGGACAATCGGGGAAAGGCGAAGCAATATTCCACGGCGAATGGGCGGACGGTGATAATCAAGGATGCATTCGTCTACAGCAATAAGGGATTCAAGACGCTCAACCAGGCCCAGCTCCTGAACGACACCATCTACTACCCCGATGCTTTTGATGCGCAGCCCTGGCTCATCTACTTCATATCTCGGCCCCTGATAGGAACATACGAGGCGACTCCGATAATACCCGCCTCGTTGCCAGGACCGAACGATGCTGGCCTGTCGAAGCAGTTTGTCCAGGCTGCTGCGAGTTCCTCCAATGGCCCAAGTTCGTCCATGCCGCGCAAGAAGGAAGTGAAGTCGTTTGGGGACTTGTTGAACCATTTCCCAATGATTGCGCGCCAGATGCAGCCAGGCTTGGAAAGATTGTTCAAAGAATTTGGAAAGGAACTCGAGAAGCCTCTCCCGGCAACCCCGTCGCAGAGCTCACAGAGCTCACAGCGACCGTCATTGAGCTCTTTCAGGCGAGGCTCGGCATCTTCCTCTGAGAGCCTGCCCATCTCTCTCCACAGCAGTATTTCCGGTCCAAATGGGTACATTTCAACGTTGGAAATCGACGACGAAGAAGACATGATGAGGAGATCTCTAGAGACCGCCGTGACTGCCGCTATTGATTTATTCCAGATGGTGGACAAACAGCAGTTGTCTCTGTTAGGCGCGACTACGGATCTGACTGGCCCGATTGTTGAGCGCATGATTGAACGGTACATTACGGAGCAGGTGCACCATTCGATTCTGTTCCCCCGGTTGTGCACCATTCGACGCTTCGACGACGCCGAACTGGAAGGCCGGATGCGCCAAATGGTGGATGTCGACATAACACAAGTGGGAATCGATATTGGTGGTGGTCGCAAAGGGAAACAGGAGCTTGCTATTCGTCTGTCCAAAGCTGTTGATATTTTCAAGAAGATGGGTGTCGCTGGAAGTCCGCAGGAAATGGTTGAAATACTGTTGGCAGTGTCAAAGCACATCACAATGCCCGAGGCGTCATCTGATACGAACACTTCTCAGGCGAAGATCGCCGCCAACGGAGCACCATATTCGGAAAAACAAGATCACGTTCTTACTATTAATGCCGATACCCTCGTATCTCTGCTACTCATTGTGGTAATCCGATCCCCAGTACGCCATTTGCAGGCACGACTATCCTACATGCGGCATTTCATCTTTATTGATGATGTCGAGAGTGGAGAGATGGGTTACGCTCTGAGCACATTCGAGGCCGTTCTTTCTTATTTAGCAAGAGATTCAGGAGGTCTACGCAGATCGAGTCGGCGGAATAGGACGCTATGGCAAGCGACGAAAACGGGCGACCTCGCAACAATACAGAGCGTTCTAGAGCCGGAGAGATCTTTCCACGAAGATGCCCAGGATGATCTTGATGACGATTTTGACGACGACAACCCTCCTCCGAGACCTGTTAGGTTTGCAAATTTCTCCGACTTGGCTTCCTTTGGCGGATCTACCGTCAATGGTGATTACGAGTCGCATCAAAGTTCATCGTATGCCCATAGGGGTGAGGATGGTCCACTAGCGCACATCTTTCCTTTCCAGCGAGCTCCAACCCCTCCACCCCCGGATCGACCCAAGGCGAAGAAGAGAGTGTCGTTGGACACACGTAGCATGTCTAGCTCATCGGCCTATTCGTTCAGATCGCGCACGACAGTCGATTCCCGTGGAAGTGGGCTCGAAGGCGATACTTCAATTGAAAAACTTTCAAAAACACAAACGCCCGATGGGGAGTCCGTCTTAATGATGGCTATCGAGAATAAACAAGATAAGGCTCTGCAATATCTACTTAGTCTTGATGAGTACTATTCTTCGAACTTCGTCCTGGAAGACTGCAATAATGAGGGAACAACGCTGTTGAGTGCTGCCATTCAACTAGCTCATCGGCAAACGACGGATATTCTTCTTACTTACATATTAGAGAATAGTGCCGACGACGAGTCAATTAGGCGATACTTTGCGAAGCAAGATTCTAAAGGCAGATGCATGGCCCATTATCTTTTCAATCAACCTCAACTTATTAACTGGATTGGACAATTTGTACCCTGGCGTCTGAAGGACAAGAACGGGCAGACACCTGTGTTCGCTCTCTGCCGATCTTACGACCATGATCTATACCGGGATATGGTGGATAAGGCGCTTCTTGCTGCTACACGAGCACAAGATGATGAACAACCACTACACCTCGATGAGCACATTGACAACAAGGGGAACAGTCTGCTACACATTGTCAACGACCCTCAGATTGCTGTCAAACTCTTATACCGATGTGACTCGGATGTCAATGCCCCGAACGATAAGCACTTTACTCCTCTTATGGTTGCTAGCAAGTATGGTCGCACTGATCTTGTCCGTGTGCTGTTCCAAGACATGAGAGTCGACCTATCATGCAAAGACGTTCGAGGGCTTACAGCCGTCGAGCTCGCTAAAGACGATGAAGTTCGGAATCGGATCGACGACCTTGTGTTGTTGTCCAACGAGCCCGGACCAGACGGCCGAACGACCACTGTTGTCCGATCATTTTTCGTTGAAGATGGGACTATTCGCTTGGTTTTGAAGTCTGGAGCTCCGAATGATAACTCCACCATCACCGTAACAACTTGTCGTCGCTCCCTGTTAGACTTCGAGAGTCTTGCGAAGTGGCTCTCCCAAGAACATCCTGCTTCTTGGTTACCGGCCATCAACAATCTACAATCGCCTTTCCTCATACCATCCCGGCCATCTCGTTCGATATTGCGCGACATTCAGCTTCGACTCGATGCCTTTCTCAAGATCCTCCTCGTACATCCCACATTCTCGACCCATGAGCTGGTTTGGGAATTCTTCCTCGTCCCAGACATTGATCCAGCGATGCTTGCCGAACGTTCAGCCCGCAAAGCCGAACTCCGACTAGAACGGCTAAAGGAAGAGTACGACCCTGTCCGCGAGGTCCGCGAGGTCGAGCTCTTCGTGCAGCATGCGCGCGAATCAGTGCGCTCCTTGCATCACGCCTCGAAGTCAGTTCTTCGGCGGACTAATAAACTAAGGTCTGCATCTTCAGACCTTTTTGATGCTGCCAAACTCTCGAATACAGCGATCCACTCTCTCCACTATCTACCAGACAAGCATTTGAAGGCTTTAGAGAGGTACACTAAAACGCTAGCTCAGAGCGAGGCCAGTCCCCTCGTAGGGTTCTACTACAACATGCACGCCGTCTCCAGCACTGTCAACGCCATCTTAATAGCCCTAAATCGACCGTCTACGCTCATTGCCTCCATGTCAACAGCACAAAAGGCAGTCGAACGTCACCATTTGTCAATCCGCCGATCTGATCGTTGGCCCCTTGGTCTCCTCGATGATGCTCGTTCCCGCGTACAACGAGACGCACAAGAAAAGAAGGATAGAGCGACAGAGGAATACGAGGGACTGGGAAGAGAACTGAGATACACACAGCAGGTGGTTGCGGGTGAGCTAGCTAGCTGGCAGGAAGGCAGGGTAGAGATGGGGAGGAAGGCGATTAAAGAGTTTGCTAGCCGCATGGTTGTTGTAGAGAAGGCGAGATTGGACAGTATGAGGAGGGCGGTTCGTGAGCTGGGGATTGGGGAACCTAAGCATGCAGACGAGGATTTCCTAGTAAATGCCGATGATCTAAACGCCTCTGAAGCCGAGGGTACCATTGAGGATGTCGCTGACGAAGCGATCGCTGGGAATGGCTTGGTGAATGGAGACGTAGATGCAGATGAGGACCAGCCTCTCCTTGGCCGTGAGGAGGAGGAGGAATAGGAATTTAGCGGCGGAACCAAGGGAAAAGGGCTCCTCTCTTTCTTGTCTATATTTGAATGTGTTTGAATAGATGGATTGGGAAATGGTGTATGGTATGGCTATGGGCACGGGTATACCAACCGAGGCGTTGTTTCAACTGAAAGTCTATAGTAGCGGCGGCGCTGGACTGGACTGGGTAATAGTTATTTATTTGAGGTGAAGGAAATTGCGTTTAGCGTGCTAGTTGAGGGAGCGCAATATACCATTTCTTTCATCCATGTGTTCTGAGAGCTCTTTCCGGGCTGTCAGTCGTTGATACCCGTGTTTATGTTTGTGTTTTGTGTCTGTGTCTGTGTGGGTAGTGGACAGTGGGTAGGTGGATAAAAGCAGTCCGTAAGTAAACGTTGACATCGACTTGCTGGCTCTTTCCTTCCGTCTGTGAGTTTTACGAACCTTTTTACTTAATTGCGGACTGCACGTTTCCGTCTGTTTGGCTATTGTACCTCCCACCAAATCAATACTTTCCTTATTCTGTTGGCTCTCTTTTGCGGTATATTCAACTCATTCTGGGGAAGAAGTATATTGTAGAGAATCAAGAGGACTGGAGCGCAAGGGTAGTACAGCAAGGTGTGGCCTGGTAATATAAGGTCAAGGCTTGGCAGCTTTAGTTTGAGTGGTCTATTTTGGCCTTTACTTCTTTTACTGTTTTTGCTTTTTATGTGCATGTTGACGGTACTTTTTTCGTACCTATGAAATAAATTTCTCAACAGCATCATCCCTTAATCTAATCTTAATAACGAAAGATTTTACAGCCCTGAAATTGCGCATCACCAAAGAGTGTGATTCTTCTGCAAGAGAAAGAAGAAACTGCACTACACCTACTAGAAAATGTCACGAACGATGTCCCGAATTCCTAGCCGACACGTTCATCCTCAAGTAAGCAGCGCTATATCGATCGCTAAACTCACCATTGGCACCCATGCGCCTAAGCCACTGGTGCAAGGGTATGCATCGCCATCGATTTTGGCCCCATTACCTGCATGCCGCGCTGCTCAGCCTCTTCACCTTCTCGAAACCCGGTGCCTAGCCAATGTCGACTCTTAAAAGGAACACTCAACAAACACTAAAAGACAACCATGGAGACTGGGAAGCTCGAGCCACTTAAGTAAAAGGTCATCCTCATTCGTTTTCGTGGCGCGCGACAACCCCCTCAAGGTACTGAGGACGCGAACATCGCTGTCAGAAACACACGACTGCTATCATAGAAGATGTCGGAGGCACTCCAGGCATACTGCGAGGACTATGTATCTAGCGACGACGACCAAATCATAGGCCCTACGAATGAGCAAGCCGGGACAATGCAAGCCGAGGCCAACGTTGTTTCGAATCAACCAGCCCATAAACCTAGTGCCGACGTCTCCGACGCTCGCATCTCGAAGGATATAATTATTGATCTGTCGAAACCACGGAGCCAGAGACGGCGCATGACCCCAAAAGCCGGGCATACAAGTTTAGGATTTTCAAGCGCTGATTCCTCTTCCGGCGAGGACGATGATGGCCGCCCTAGCCTTCGTGATAGGGGTCCTTCTACGGTGTCGCAGCCTTTCTCTGATTCAAATTATCGTTCTGACGATATAGTAATCATAGAAGAAAGAGAAAGAATAGAAAGAAGGCGGCAAAGAGAGCCATCACGGGAAAGAATGCCCTATGGAGAAAGATTGCCTTCGACATCAGAAAGATGGCGTTCGATACGTCCCCCTTCTCCTCCTGCGCGGCCTCAGGTTCATTACGGTCCTCCGCCAAGTTATCCGAACAGAACCTCCCGCACTCGGTCTCGTCCTTCAAGTGTTATAAGCGCCGGAAGTATTGATTCCGGATTTGGAGAAGGAGAATATGAATTTTCTTCGCATCGTAGGAGTAGTAGAATATCGCGCCCTTCTTCCTTGACGTCCTACCACTATACATCACCACCGGCGTATACTTATAACCCTTACTACCCGGAAGTTCGACCAAATCCTCTCCCTGCGCCGTCAGCCCCACAGAAGTCGCGTCTTTCGTTTCCATCATCGAACCTGCCAAACCCTACCTCGACCTCTATTGGCTATCCTCCTACATCTTCATCAACCCAATCTTGGATTTTAGGGCCGAGCCTACCATATCCTATCTCGGATGACGTCGATACATCTACACATCCATCCCATGGAAAGTGTCTAAATCTCTTCGCAGAAGCTGACCGTGATGGAAAGGGGGAAATCGAAGCAGCCGAGCTTTATATTATGATCAATACTCATATGGATTTGAAAGTTGACACTACGGTTGAAAAACTGGTTCGACTTTTTGCAATTCGCAACTTCTCTGAAGTCAGGAACCCTACCTTAAATTTTGAAGAGTTCTTCGCACTGTGGAGATGTCTTGAAGAATGGAGGTCTGTTTTTGAAAGGACCGACGAAGACAAAGATGGCTTGATTTCTCATGAAGAGCTTCGGAATGCAATCAGAGCTCTTGGGTACAACTTAACCTCATCATTTCTGGAGATAGTCTTCAGAATTTTCAATCGCAGGAAACAGGTTCAATTGGGTTATCAAGTCTTCGTGGATATTTGCATTGGTCTCAAGAGAATGGCAGATAATTTCAAGCATTGGGACCAAGGAAGCACGGGACATGCCACTATTTCATTTGAAAATTATATTTCAGGCAAGTTCAGCGCTCAAGATGACTCGAATGTGTGTGCTAACTATGTCGCTATTGAAGATGTTTTCCTCTTCCACACAGAAATGTCTCTAGGACAAACCATTTATGCGCAGCCAATCGAACTTGAGAAGCCAAAGGTTGCCGAACCTGCTCAGCCCACAAGTGTCACTGATAATATGCCTCCTTCGAGGCCGCTACAGACAGTTCTAGAAGTAAACCCATCAGCTGAAGCGACTCCACAAAAGAAGGACTTTGATCAGAAACCCGAGCAAGATACAAAAATACAGAAGCTTCAATCTGACCTCGCGGAGAAGGACCGGTACATCAGTAGACTAGAAGAGCGTTTATTAAACGCCCGACGGTCTAGTATTTCTCGCCTCTCAATGAGCCTTTCACATAAGTTGGGAACAGCCAGCGAGGGTGGCGGACCCAATGAACCGGAAACACACATTCAATCCATCATGTGGGAACAAGATCTTCAATTGAACAATTGGAAGACTTTCCTCCCTCACCTTCCTGAAGATTTTCGCGATCAATTAGATCTGCGTGAGGTGTTTGGATCCGGACTAGTATGGACATGCACACCTTCAGACTCAACTCCAATAGATGAGATACCGTTGACTATTGCCGGACGCCCTGTGGTAATTCCAGTTGAATACCGCTATCCTCTGATGTCGGCGACAACTCCGCCTCCAGATCCACATCCTCATTTCATTGATCCTTCGATCACTATCGACGAAGCTACTGTTAATGACATCTTCAATACCTTTGAAAAGGCGCTTGGATTTTATCTCTTTATCAACGGAATGCTACAAGTCATCGTTCCAGATGGGTTCGACTTTCAGTATGCTGTTTCCCATCGGCCGAATGAGTTTGGAGGGTTAAAAGTTAGCTACATTAACCAAGACATGATACCAACTGCGGAGACATCGGCTGAGAGCTCAAACTCTACCTCCACAGTCCAGCCTGCAAGTCCTACACAAACTCAAAGATATGCAAGCACGATTGGAAGCTCGAGAACAAACATCTCGCAAAGACCGAATCAGGGAAGCAGTCCAACGAAATTAGAACTTGGAAGCCTCGTTCAAGCGAAGGTAGAGAAATCAAAGGCTACAGAGAGATTCCAAGGCAAGATCGGAGTAATGACGACCTCCAACGACGGATATTTCCTCGTCATCTCTTCACATGTCCTAACACAGGCACTGACAGCCGCAAAGTCTGATGCCTTCCCTGGGAACGAATGGGTGAACAGTGTTACTATAATCTCCGGAAACGGGGGCAAAGAAATCGGCAAGGTGTCTGAGACCTTCGATCCACAAGCACGCACTTTTCCTCACGGCTTCCTCCACGATGTCAGCCTCGTCAACGTCACATACGCACCCATGCATCTTGTCTCTGGAATAAAGGCCCCTCTACCGGCAGAGTGGCTGTCGCAAGCCGGTTGGAGCAAGATCAAATACACCACCCAGACCTTGTTTCTTCTAGACAGCCCCCAGATCCAGAGCAAGAGCATTGGAATCCTAGGCAGCCAGTGCCAGATGGTGGGCCAAGGCATCTTCCGCCTCCACTCCCAACTCGAGAAGAAAGCACGATTCAAATTCTCATTCGGGCATAAACGATCCAACTCTGCCTCCGTTTCCACAACTCCTGAGACGTGGACGTCGCTCGTGTCCCGCTCGGTGCTCTATCGTGTGGACCCCGATTTCCGCACCCCTGGCGCGCAGAGCGGGACCGCGGTCTGTGTGCATGAGGAGAGTGAGGATAAGCTAGAGGTTGTGAAGATAGCGGGGTTTTCAAGCTTTGCGCAGCAGGTCAGCGATGTGCAGAGGTTTGATATGGAGGGGAAGAAATTTTATAATCGGCTGGAGGAGGGAAGGGTCGCGTTTTATGGGGCGCTGCAGGCGCCGGAGAAGTTGAGGGATGAGCATGCCATTGCTTGATTGATTTATGGGAGTAACGTACTTCACAAGCATGCGGCCACCCCAAGTATGCGGCCACCCTATGCCAAGACCCCACCAAAATCGCAACTCATATTCTTGCGCACAGTACAATTGCAATAGATACTATAAATTATAGTAGGCTATTTTACTCTACTGCAATTTCTACCTTAGATTTACACGTGCGCAAGTTGTGTCCTATCTCGCTGCACTGCCTGCAGCGCCTTTGAGTCTGCTCGCCTTCATCAACGCGCACCCTCTTCTTGCTCTTCTTTCTATTAATACAAGCGCCAAACTCCTTTAGAGCACTTAAGCGTGCTC
>MU002299.1:0-23325 GCA_010093585.1 Melanomma pulvis-pyrius CBS 109.77
AGTGCGCGGTCATATAAAGATAGGGCGGGTGTGTGTGAGGTTGCGAGAGAATCGAGTTTGAGCACTTTTACACATTTTAGTAAACCCAAATCATACCAGTAAATTCTGGCACCTACGAAAAAGGGCCTGCACATAGGTATCAACATCCGAGGCCTCGTGTGACAGATTAGTTCAGTCCTATTGAGTCTATTCGTATCTTCTGGAAGAACCGAGAGTAAAATCTCTAAAGTGCTTATTATAAAAGGCGAATACGTAGACAACGACAATGTTCAAGCATCAATGAAGCAACAAGAGACATCGAAACTGCACAGATTGATTGTCTATACAAATCAGGACCAAAGAGAGACAGACAAGCAGTTGAAATTATAAACTTTTTTACTATCAAGTGACTATGGCGAATCAAAGTCTATCCCCCCCTACTGCTACAGCGAGAAATTTGTAGTAGAGTATATAGTACAGCGAATACAATACACTATTACATTCGGGCACGCAAGCAAATCTAGCCATCCAAGCCTCTTAACTCCATGCATTTGTGCAGAATGCAAAGCCCGCAGGGCCTGAAAAAGAAAACACGGCGTGGGTATAGTCGTCGAAAAAAAAAAATGTGCACTAAAAGGACTTACATCCCCTCGAATAGTTGGACTGAAATTCTCGCCCGTTATGATAGCCCTTCGACCATCCACATACGCATTCTTTCTCCGAGTCTATCCAAGATGACGCCAAGGGACCGGCAGAAACATCGTTACCGAGTCGAAGCCGCTAAACACCGCGACGAGAACGAACAGACATAGCATCGATGATTCGACGTTGATCTTGGCTCTCGTTCCGGATGACTTCGACAGGGGACTTGGACTCGCTGGAACACCATGACCTGTGACTTACAACAGAGTCAGCATAATCGCGAACACAGCAGTCAACGCAGCAAGACTGCCCGTCAACCTACTACCGTCGCTCTTAGGCTTTCCACTTGCTTGCGCAGCATTGCCGGTTCCCTCGGAGGTCTTGTCACCGCCGGGCACGTTCGTAGCGTCGTCCGCGAGTACCTTGAGAGACAGGTTCTCGAGCTTGTTGTTGTTCGACGCATAGACGGCTGATGCAACGTTGGTCTCCTTGACCTCGACGAGCTTGCCCTGCACAGCGTTCGGGACGCCGTTCTTGATGAGATCGCTCACACCTGACGGGGCAGCCGGGAGTTTGAATTCCGCGTTGAACTTGTCGCTCTCGATTAGAGATTTCGCGCACTTGGGGGCCTTGAGGCTGGTGGCAGACGCGTTGGTGGCTTGAATGAGAGACAGATCGAGAGCATTATATTGAGTCTGGAGATTGTCGAAATCCTCACGGAGTGTGATTTTGTCGTCGGCAACATCAACGAGACCGAACTCGTTGGCTTCTTGACTGTACTCGTACACGAGGCCTCCGCTCATGGCAGTCATTTCTTTCGAATACAGAGCGGCGACCTCGGTGAACTTGCGCGGCTTGACCTCGTTGCAGCCGTACTCGGAGAAGAAGACAGGGATGGTGCTGTTCTTAAACATGTCGGCGAGAACGTCGTAGCCTGCCGTCTTGATGCTGGCATCTCCGCACCATGAGTACGAGTTCAAACCAAAGAAATCCGATGCCGAGTCGTCGCCGTTGAGATCGCACTGAACATAGGTCCATGTATCCTTGAGGACCTCTCGAACGTCTGCCATGGAGTAGCCAACCGGGATAGGGCGATCCGAGTTCTTCGCGATGTACTGCTTCAGATCGCGGGTGACGGCCTATATAAAGTCAGCGTCGTAGCTACCATGTTGAATCTCGATGGACTGACCCTGATATAAGGCGGATTGGCTTCGGCCGTGTCAACATCGTTGATGAGCTCGTTGCCAGAGAAGAAAGCCAGGGTGTTTGGGTAGTTCTTGAAGGCTTCTACCATGGAGAAGATGCGGGTCAAATAGGCCGTGGTGTATGAGGGCTTGGGGTCCAGACGATGGATGCTCTCAAAGGGAGAGTTGACATCCAGCACCATGTAGATACCAGCGGCATTGAAGATGGATGCACAATCATCGTGGTTGGCCGTCGGGTCCAGATTGTAAACACGAATGGTATTTACACCCAGGCGCTGCAGAACCGCGGCATCGCGCAGACAGACGGTTCCGTCGGTCAGCGGGTCTTGCCTCGTGGCTGGCTTGTAGCCGGACTCCCCTCCAATTTGGTAGTCGACCCCCACGATCATCAACCTCTGGTTTGTCTTTGTGTTGACAAAGTCCTGGCCCTCGACAATGACGGGATGCACGGCGTGTGCGACGGCGGAAAAGAGCGCGAGCAGCGGCACTGCGCTAAGAAGCTGGCGCAAGGTCAGTACATACAAGTTGTTGCAGCATTGTATTGCCTTGCATGCTGGCGGGGAATTGGACGTACAGAAGGCATGGCGAGCGAGTGTGTGGACGCGACTGGAGAAGAAAGTTGACGTGGTGAGGGAGTGAGTGAGTGAGTGAGTGAGTGAGTGAGTGAAATGCACCAGATTAGCTTCGGCTGGGCGCAAGAGCAGCAATGAGAGACTGTGAATTGAAGAGAAAGCGCGACAATGGATAATGAGGGGAAGTAGGACCGAGTCCAGGGCGGGCGACGTTCTTGAGCAAGTTTCAGAGACGGGCGAGAAGGGCGAGAAGGGGCTGAGACGAGTTGCGGGCGCTGCTTATAGCGGCAGGAGCGCGCGACGACTGAAGTCGGGGATTACTGTGCGCGAGACTGGAGATGAGGAAATGCCGAATGGGGAGGGAGGACATCCCGCGGCGTAGCGGCTTCCGCCAATCAGCGTCTGGACCCTGTTTCACGGCCTTCATTTTGCAGGCCCGTAGCGGACTTGGCGCCTTGGCGCGCAAAGCAGAGGTCGTCCAGCGCTGATGCTGCCCGTCCCCGTTGCCCGCAGACCCGCAGACGAACTCGGGGCTCTCGTGTCTCCTCCCTGGCGCCCACTCGGGGTTATCGTGTCTCCTCCCTGGCACGCACTGCTCGGAAACTGACTATTGCGCGCCATGCCTCATTCTTCTACACAAAGACCTACATACAGCTTCTGCACTCGCCCTCCCTGCTATGGTTCCCTACTGTAGTGTCTTCTCTGCCTATGCCTCTGCCTTGGCCTCCTCAGCCGTGGCCGTCTCCTTCCCGCCCTCGCTCGCCGCCTCCTTCTCGTCCTTGGACGTCCGCGCTGTCTTGGGCTTCGACTGCTCCGGGAACAGCTCGGCGAAGAAGTTCGGCAGAAACCTATTAATACGCTTCCACGTCTCGTTCCAGAGCTCTTCCTGTTCGGGCTTCTCGTCTGGCGGCGCTAGATACCCGCCGCTGGACATGACCAGCAGGACGTTCTTCAAATTCTCCGACACAGCCTCTTCCTGCAATATTATTAGCACCGCTGGGCCTCAATCTCACATCTCAGATCGTGGGGAAACCTACCAGGTTGTCACCCTGCCCGCTGTTCATAAGCCGGTCCATTATGGTGATTATCCTCAGCCACAGATCTAGCAGCGCGTCGCCATCCGAGAGCATGACGAGATAGTGGAGGAACACCTTGCTCAGCAGCGTCGCTGCCCGCACTCGCGTCTCGCTCATGCCCTGTGGGTCAGACTGGTACACCTCCGGCTTGAGCAGCTGTGTGATTAGAGGAAAGAGCACCTCGCTGAATATCGCCGTCCATTCTTTATGGTCCGGAGACGCAAGCTCATTGGACAGGAGAGTACGCTGCAGCGAACCAAACGCTTGCTGCCGTATCTCGCGACAAGGATTCAGGCACTGATGTGTCAACGTCTTCAGTATTGGAGACCAGTAGGCAGTCCATGCTACTTTTCGTAAGCATCTGCACATAGTACTACTTTCAGGAAACTTACCCTCTGTTGTTTCCAAATGCGACTGCTCAATGAACGTAGGGACTCGGTCCGACATGTGGAAAACGATCGTCATGGCTTTGCTGCCACGAACCACAACCTCATCACTACTCCTGAGTCAAGTTAGCCCATAGTACCTTAACCTGTCATTTGAGGCACATACTCGGTCTTCTTAGACTTGGGCGCCTTTCCTCGCTTTGTAGCTTGGTCATGTCGTTGTTCTTGTATCGCTCCAACTTGGGCTGCCGTCGCAAATTCATTCAGAAGCGCAATAGCAGCTTCATAGTTGTCGGCTGTGATTCCAGGCTGCGGTGAAGTCGTGAGGTCTTCAACAAGCTGGAAAACGTCACCTGCTGCTTCCGGAACTCGAAGCAGCGTATTTAGGATGGCCCAGAAATCGGGCGAGCTTGCTAATTCACTACGCAGCCCATTCGGTCCTTTACAGCAATCCGACAGTCCTTTCAATAGTGGTTGCGCACACTGCTTCAGCAGCTCCGGGTCAAAGCTCGAGAATGTGTGTAGGAGGACTGGCGCTCGAATGAAGTCGAAGTCCTAGCATGTTCAGTAAGCAGCCTAAAATAGACATGGCAAAAACTTACGTTGCTAGCTTTGAGAAGACTCAGGAGATAGTACACGGACCGTGCTATGACTACCGGATGAAGTTTAGACGCGTCTCTGATAACGCTCGCCAGAGCATCGGTTACGTCTTTAGCCAATTCCTTCACGGTTTCTTCATCTCGCAGCGCCAGCACTGTTGCTAACTCGAGTACGAACACGAGGCTTGGGTCGTACACTGGACGATTTAGCTTCGCCTTGTTCCCATTTTGCCTCGGGCTTGTTGCTGGTGGGGGTAGCTCCGGCTTGACTACGATAACTCTTGGTGAGCCATCCTCAGGTATCTGCTCAAGAAGGGACGTGAGCAAGGATCGTAATGATTCCACGGGGAGTTGGCTGATGTTCGCGAGAATGTCTTCGAAATGGCACTCCTTTACTGTGTCCACCGTGCAGAGTGTGTATTCGATCTCTTGGTCAGAGGGCTCTGGAGGCTCATCGTTCGCAAAGCTGGATACATAGGATGTTAGTGCCGAGAATATACCAGTATCGGCAGGGCGTTCTGCGCGGTCAATGATCTGCGCTGGACTTTGTAGCGGTATTGGAGGTAATGCTAGCGTCTTCTGGAAAGACAAGAAGTATGGAGGAATTAGGGAGTTGACGAAGAGATTGACCATGATGTGGATGAGCTATTATCATTAGCGACTCAATTCAGTCCATCGAAGTGTAATGAATGGCTTACATGATTCCACCCGTCCCGTATCGAAGCCTCGTTCCCTTTGATGACCTGGAATAGCACAACAGTAGCCAATTGCGCTCTTCCATCACGCCCAAATCGGACAGCTGTCTCGCTGACCATCACACTCTTCTTGTCCGCCTGGACCTCCGTATTTAGGGATGTACTGGGCGGCATATCGGGCGCAAGTGTGCTAATATAGGATAGGCACGAGATGATCCGATCTAACGCATCGCTCAATACATACTTCGCAGCAATTTGGGCACACTGGTCAAAGCCAGTGACTACACGAGAGAATACCGCATCGTCGGTAGCAGACATGAAAACGTACGACAGTGTGGCGACGATCGGTTTCCACGTGGCAGCAAACATATCAGCATCGTAAATGTTAGTATCGCAGATGGCAAGATCTGAAGCAGATTGAATCTTCATCAGAAGCTCCTTCCAGGCGTGATCGTAAGCATGTCGGTTGTCGTGCTCCTCGGGAAGAATGATTTCCCGTGTCTTGATCGAATCAAAGATGGCTTGTAGGTACTCGGGCTCGAAGTCCTTGCCACCATTCACACCCCGTAGATTTTTTGCAAAATCCTCCACTACCATTCGTTTCGACCCCTTTAGGTTCGGATTGTGCTGATCTGTATTGAGCATGATAACAGCATAGGTAAGAACGAAGATGCAGTCCTTGTCAGCGATTCCTTCGGGCTTCGCCTCGTTGAAGTACCGCTCTGAGAACTCTGTGATAATTCTTTCGATGAGTGCGGATTCACCTGGCAGGCGGAAGGAGTTCAAAAGTAGCCGAAGCGCCTCGTCAGCTCGCAGCCCTCTGAAGTCAAATTGCTCCATGAACGCACTCAATATTCCCTCGTTTGACCTCTTGGAAATGAACTCTCCAAGCACCTTCTTGTCCACTCGTGTGGTGCCCTTCACGAACTCGGCGATGCACGCAGGATCATCAGGATCTCTAATGATGCCTTGTGAAGCAAGGTATGCTATACCAGCTTTTGGATTGGTATTGAATTTCGCTGCACCCTGAATGATGGTCTTCTTCCGAGCCCGCTGCTCGCGTAGTGCGTCGGCACTTGGGAACCCTTCTGTAGTTGGCTCATCATCTAACCGGTCTGCAATGGATTGCACGAAGCCTAGAAGAGCATCCAGACATAGCGGGGGGACATTGACGGTGCTCCACGTAGCGGAGTCAGGGAATGCATTACGCGACAGTAAGCCAACGATATCCATACACACATCTCCACGGTCAGTCTCACAGTCATAGTTGACAAAGAGTTCGATCATGAACGAGGGGATTCGGACCAGTGCACCCAAGTTTTCCACCATTGCCTCCCGAGCATCAGGCTTTCGAGCGCCGCCCTCCAAGCCAAGCTTCTGGCGGTCTTTTACAGGTACGGGCGTTGAACGGCCACTGGCACTACTCTGCGGTTGTGGTGGCTGTTTGACGAGGCTTGGTGCTTGGGGTACACCTTCGTATAATGATGGCTCAATCCCTGGCTCTATTGGAATTTCAACTCGGGGGAAAAGGCAAGCGACCAAATAAGACAAGTATAGCTCTTGTTGTAACTTGAGGACATTTCTGCAAGTTGCTAAAAGGGTGCCAGCGACACGGAGGGACTCGTTTAAGATGGCCATGTTATCTGACCGAACTAGTTGGAAAAGATGACGGCATAACGTGTCTTTTGCTAGGTTCGCTAGGCTTGGGTGGCTGGCGATGGATGGGCCTGCAACCTCGAGGGCTACATCTACGATCCGCAGGGCCATTACGCGCATAGTATCGGTATGTTGACGGTCGTGAGGATCAAGTAGGTCAACTAGTACCCGGAATAGTTCTCTAATAGACGGAAGAGAATAAGGTTTGATCTCAGCAGGCACTGGTACCGGAACTGGCTCTGTTGTTGCTGGAAGATCCACTGTGCTGCTCGCCATATTCGGGGCATTGCTGTCGGTATCATCATGCCCCTTTTCTGAACCGCTGGGCTGCTGGCCATCTTCGACTTTCGTGGGTGCTCCAACGGTCTCTCCGTTCATGGATGGGTCCATTCTTAGGGCATCCTGCTTATCTTCCTCCTCTAGTTCTTCGTCCAATGCGTTCAACTCGTCGGGTGCTTCAATCTCTAGAGTCTTTAGTCGCTTGAATATCACCTGGCACATCGACACCATCGCAATCTCCGCGGATCGGCGCAGCAATTCAGACAGTCTAGCCTGGCAACACATGCTCAATCCCGTCTCCATCATTTCGCACACGCTCTCATCGCCCAAGACCTCGCCTCCAGGCCCAGAGATCATGCCTTCCATGAGCTTGAGTATTCGTAGAAGCACGATTTCGTCGGCAGCCGAGTCGCTGGCCTCGAAACGGCAGTGCGTTATGGCGGAGGAGAGCTGTTGCATAGCTTCGGGGAGGTGCGGCGAATCGTGGCCTATAATGTTGTACGACAGGAATTTGGTAATCGCAATCAGGGCGAGCGAGGTTATCGGCGCCGAGGTCGACGAGGAGCGGATCACCTGGAGGAAGGGATGGAGCATCGAAGGGGTGTGAAAGGTCCTGATGTCTACCAGCGCATTAGCATTGCTTAAGTCAGAGACTGGTAATGGTACACACCTTTACATCCTTTAAGATCACTCCGGAGGCGCGCAAAGGCGGACATCAAAGGGTTGTCCTGCATGCTCTTGCCCTTCTTTCCCCGCAGTCCCCATCTGCTAGGGACTGCTTCCTCCTGTTCTCCTGCTCCGCTGACAATGCCTTGACCTGACCTATCCCGCTTCTGTATTGTTGGCGTCTTGTGTGAGGATCCTCCGAGGATAGCTGATACCGAGGAATGCGCCCACCGCGCATGTTTTCGCATCGCAGAAGTAACGGTGATACATTCTGTAACCACGAGTGCTACTGGATTGACTGCGACGGAGATGGGTCGGGGGTCGAAGCTAGGGGTCGCATCTTGCAGCGTCTCCGGAGAGGTATCCTCACTCTCGCTGCTAGACATGGTGGAAAGAGCTCTTCCGCAAGGGTGGTCGCGCTTTTGAACGTGGTCGGTCGCGGGAGAGGTATGCTTAATTCGGGGACATCAAGTCTACATGTCCAGATCAGCAACGTCGAGAAACAATGCTCATGCTTATAGAAATGGCTGCCTTGAGACGTGGGAGGTGTCTAGAATTAAAGTTGAAGTTGTCGAGACTGTGTCCTTTGGAAGTGGAGCCGGAATGGTAGGCATCAACAGTAGGGCAGCCCAGGGACTTTTACATTCGAGATGGCGACGCCAAGGCCGACAACATTCGTGTTTCACGGGACACCCTAGCCGCAGCACCTGGCTATAGGATCATAATGTGAACATAACTGTAAATGTGTATTTTCTTTGCGAACATGACAATCACAGTCACAGTTGCAAGAGGGATGAAGTTCAATGGCTTAATATTGGTACAAGCGCAGCGCGGTGTCCTCGACACGTTCCATGATGCAAGCTCTCTAGTATATGGTATATACAAACCACAACCACCAAAACAGCCTTCCAAAACGCCACAAATGAAAGCGAAAAGCAAGCAGTGAAGTTATTCAGTGGACACCCTATCCAGCGAGGGAGACCGGCTTAGCGAAATTCCGCTCGAGGTCTCCAAAAGCTTCAAAGCCAAAATGATGCTGGAAGATTTGCCACGGACAAAAGACCGCACATGGTGAATTAAAGTTGGTGTACCGACCAAGACGGGATTTTAAGTCACAAATGACGTTCATTAAAAGTCGTCGTTACTGGACTGCTTCAGTCCATTGCTATGTCTACTCCATTTTCGGTCTACGGGCATGATCAGAGAATGTACTATTGAAAAAGCATGATTGTGCAAGGTAGGCACTACTCACTGTGCTGGCTGAGGTTTTGGTTTATCGTCCACACCCCGTACATTGTGTATTTTCTCGGGCTCTGTAAAGTCGTCCTCTTTCTTGGGTTGCTCGGCCTCCCTCTTGGACTCTTCCTTTGCCTCTTCTGGTTCCTTTTGGGGCTCATCTTTCGCCTTCTTTGGCTCGGTATGGGTCTCATCCTTGGCCTTCGCGGGCTCGTTCTCCTTCTCCCTCTCCTTTTCCTTTTCCTTTTCCTTTTCTTTCTCCTTTTCTTTTTGCCTCTCTCTCTCTTTCTCTTTCTCCTTCTCTTTCTCCTTGGCTTCATTCTTTTCCTGTTGGACCAAGTCTTGCACCTTCGCCTTGTCTTTCTCCCAGTCGCTGTCCTTGGAATCGAATGTGTCCTTGATCTTCTCCAGTCGCTCTTTCTTGGCTGTCTCTTCGGCTTCTTTGGCCTTCCGATCTTTCTCCATTTCCTCCATGTGCCGAATGTCGTCGACGCTGGGTTCGTAGAGATGCCAGATCGTGTAATGGGGAAGACCAACGACCGAGAACTTCATACGCTTGGCCATCTGCGTGTATGTTAGCGCTGGGAATCCTTAATTACAAAGTTTCATCTTACCTTGCCGAAGCCTTCGGTTTCAGCGTGCTTCTCAAAGCTGAAAGCAGGAAAGTGCACTCCAGAGCGGAACACCTTGGCCTTAGCGAGAATACTGACACCGCCAACACCGTCAATTTCCATCTCCATGTCTGGGTCTCCGTACGGGTCGCGCAAGTAGGCCAAATGGGGTCGCCATGTGGCATACTCGGCGTATCCCTCAACAATAACAGCGTCCTCGTCAAGGGTATCCGCAAGGGCGAGAGCGGTCTCAGACTCCTGCCATGAATTCAAATCGTAGGGCTGTTCTCCGCCAAGCCAGTCAGGTAGCGGTCGCCAGACGTCTGGAAGTAACTGTCAGCTGCAACATTAAATACAATACAAGGTAAGACTTACTGGGAACGATGACGTCTTTGTTATGCCGCATGAGGTCTTCTAGGATAGTGAACGGAGCTGTTTCTACGTCGACGTCTCTCCAGTACACCCAGCTGTGGGTTGGGCGTAGAGCAGCACTCAGAAGCCAATTGCGGGCCTGAGCCATAGACTTCCGTCGGCCGGCCTGTGCGGCGAAACCGTGTCTACTCTCAACATCTTGGTTGACCTTTTGTCCAAAATCCTTCTCCATGATGGAGATCTCCCCAAACTGCTGTTTTGGGTCTGGGTTCGCCTGGAGGTCGTTTAGGTTCTCCGTCAATTTCGATATCGTATTGTCTTTGGAATCGCCGACGAGGAATGCCAAATCAATAAGATTGTGGGGATAGGTGAGGTTCTTCAGATGGCCGAAGAACATGTCCAGATGCGGTGCGGCGTCACGTAGCGGGGCGCATAGCAATATCCTCTCCTCCCTTTCCCATCCCCTCGCTGTCCCTTGGACATTGTTCAGGTCGTAGTATCGAACAGTTTCCAGCTGAGCGTCCTCGGAGGAAGTGAAGAAACTGAGGGGGCCGGAGCCCAGATTTGGCCGTAGATTGGGGAAGAAGAAGAACAGGGCAAGGAAGAAAAGGGAGCCGGTGCCCAGTATCCGCTGTATTAGCTGTCTTCGCCGCCGCAAGCTAGGCTGTGACCGCGGTTGGAATCTGCAGCGGCAATGGAAGTTAGCACTGTGTCGGCGCGAGTGTTGGTGATGGGGGAGAACTAGCGACAGCTTCGGCGGGAGAAAAGCTCTGAACATGGCGGCGACCGAACGTACTTGTGAGGTTGAATGGAGAAGGTGCCGCTCCCACCCAGCGACGGATATGCCGCTTGCCCATTGGAATAGACATGGCGATGCATTTTCCCCTTAGGCGACGATGCATGTAAGGGCAGCATCCAGAAGGGTGTGTCTGAAAAGTCGGGTCGCCCTGAGGTGTATCCCTTGAGCACCCCCGGTCACCTTCGACCCGCCAGATGACGGCAGCGCAGTGCGAGGCGCGGCGATTCCAGGGCTGGCGGTGACGACGCGGATGCAGTGGGCGAATTGATGGCAGCGACGGCCACGGCGGGAGATGGGGGGATGTGTGTCGAGGGCGGCGCGTTGAGGTTTCTTCGATGGGTGGCCGTACCAGGTTTCCGTAGAAGGTGTCTTGGCTTGCGACTTATTTCGCTAATGAGGCCACCGTTGACGTCTAGATAGGTATGCGATAACCCTGGTGGCGCGTGCGGCGCGAGTACGCGGCGACGGACAGAACAAGGGAGGCTAGGGGCGTAGACAAATAGGCAAGGATTTCTGCAGAGGGCTGTTTCTGGCGACAACGTCGGAGTGGCAGCGCGCAGCGTGAAGCTGAGGTCGCGCCAAGCAACTAACAAGCACGTTTCAGAGCTCGAATACTGAGTCCAACATGAGGTCACCAGGAGACCGGGAGATGAAGTACGGGAATTACGGGTCGAGCGAATTTTGCTCGCAGTGCACGGAGGCGATGGGGTGTTGCTGTTGCAATTTGGGTTGCTCCGAAATTAGAAGTCCCCTATCTTGCCATGTTTCGTATCAGCTCGCTGCTTGTGGTGCCGAGTTGCAACATAGAGTGCTGACATCCTGGAACACCTGAGGCACGTGTGATGACGGCAAAAATGCTGTGGATTCGATCTTCATGGCATTTTCTCTATATAGCTATTGGGCCACTGCAAATGGACAAGTCACCCTCATGGTCCGTTCCATCCCCCGTCAATTGCCCGACGTCCTGACTATGGATGAATGCGAGAGATATCCCGTTCCCTGTACAACTGGAGTCAGCATCGACCAGACATGTTGAACAAGTCGTGAAGGAGGTGAATTTAAAGCTCAGATAAGCCGTTATAGTCATGCTCCGCCACCGGCCTCGGGTCGAGACAGCCCAAGACGAGCCACCCCAACCTTTGGCTCGAAGACCGCAATTACACGCCGTTGGACGAGCCTTCAGCAAAACTCCACAACTCGTCATCCCAGCCGAAACTGGTAGAGTGCGAGAGGGCGACCCGGCAGCAGAGGAATCATTGAATGGATATGCTAAGTTTACATCCTGGCGAGAGAATAAGGAACACTTGAGCTTACCCCGGCCAATGTCGTTTTCAAGCGCAATTCAAGTCGAACATATAGTATCTGAACAGTCGTCAGTCAGTAAATGCTTGACGAAGGAATCCATATAACAGTGTAAATGAGAAATGATCAGAAAATGGTAAGGTATAAGTTATCGTCAATGAAGTTCGGTAGCAGAACTGTAAAAAAAATACAATCATCATGAAAGTAGGCGTGTCGCCAGGTAAAGAGGTGAAAAATGTTGCTTACAAGAGTCAGACATATAATGACGGTATGAACTGGACCTCATTAGTCGAACAGAGATGCAGATCGCCAATACACCTTGTACTTTAGACAAATTGGTGGCTCTGCTGTTTCAAAGAGGCCGTCGTCAAGTCGAGAATATATGCCGAGGCTACATCGATCTCAAAGATTCCATTCTATTGAGATGCTGAATCAAAGACGGCCTGATAGCTGGCGACGGCCCGTTGAAGCAGGAGAGGGGTGCCGTAGCGGCATTACATCGCGGAAATCTACATGGAGTACTACGACGTCTCACGTCTGTACGTATGGAATACCTGTGCTATAGTCAGCTTGCAATCCCGCATGCCAATCTCCAGAATAGTGCAGAGTTTAGAGCTGAAATCAGACGGTGGTGCATGTTGTTATTGCTCACATGAGATCGCAGAAACAATCAGAAAGTATCAATCATAGAACAGGATGTAAAAGTAAGAGAAGGGAGAGATCGTACCTTAAAGTTGGGATAAGGGCATGGTGGGTGTGGAGAGTGAACGATGGATGGAGGTTGAGCTTTGGAAAAAATGAAATAGCCCGCTAGCGCCGCGAACTCTTGGCGGTTGATCACCTTAGTCATCGGTTTTTCTCCATGAGCTTCGACTACGAATCATCCTAGAGGCTTAATCAAGCGTCCTCTCTTTTGACCCTCCAACAATTTCTAGCTACTAGACTAGAGAATCACGCTGACTCCACGTAATATCTGGGTGAGCCCCTCTCCGACTTCATCGAGTTACCCCATCTTTTGAGCAATCTTTGACAGCTTCAGGAATTAGTTCGCCCGCGATGAATACAGATAGAAGGAGAATCAATGCCCCCAGCGGCGGGACGTCAGCGCCAATTTTTGCGAGAACCGTAAAGGAGGCTGGATACCTACAGTCTCTGCGACCAACGCGGACAAGAAGCCCCAATGAGCCCCGCAAGATATGTAAGTTTTCTAGAAGCTACCCAGAAGCTCTTTCAGTATAGGACATACCAGTCATTTCTTTTCTGTGCGAGTCTTGCGCCTTGTTTCAATCTCAATTATTATTATTTTTCTTTTGTGCATGGTCTCCATCAACTCCTTTACGCTGTTTCTAGTCTTCACAAGCTAACACCTAACAGTCCTTCAAACCGCCATAATTCCCTCCGCTTCCGGATCCGCCTACCTCGAAATCCCTTCGACCCTCCCCTCCCCTCCTTCAAAAACCCTTATCGCGCCCACTTCCTCTCTCAAGATAACCGCATCAATCCAAGGCCCGAAGCCCCTCCCGCGGAGCGCCCCCTTCAGCCCGTCCCTCCTCCTCACGACAACCGTAAAATTCGCGCCATTCGCATCCCGCACGCGCCGCGGTTACATCCGGGACAGCGTGGAACGCGATCTGGGCGTGCACTTGGAGACTGCACTGCGAGGTGTTATTATCGGGGAACGCTGGCCCAAGAGCGGGGTTGAAGTCATTGTGACGGTATTGGAGGGCGATGAAGATGCGTGGTGGGGGGATGGTGTGTCGAGTGGAGGGGGAGGGGGATGGGGATTGTTGAATGTGCTCGCAGGCTGTATCACGGTTGCGAGTGCAGCAATTGCGGACGCGGGGATTGATTGCGTTGATATGGTTTCTGGGGGTGTAGCGGCCATTGTGCGGAATCCTAGTGTCAAGAGCAGGGAATCGGTGGATGCTCTGGTCACGGTTCTGGACCCATGTCCAGCGGAACATCAGCACATTGTTGCCGCGTGTGCGGTGGGATATTTAGCTGAGCGCGATGAGATTACGGAGATCTGGATGAAGGGGGATGTGGGCGCGAGTCCAGATGCGCTGATCGAGGGGGCGAGACATGCAGCGGTGGGGAGTCTCACTGTGCTGAAAGAGGTTCTGCTGGAGGCTGTGAAGGGGAAGATCAGAGGACAGGTCTCGCAGGAAGAGGAGAAAATAGCACAGCAGGACATCGAGATGACGGGCTGAGCAAAGGCATCACACACTTTCCCAGAAGAGATAGACAGGAATAAGGGGGTTCTTAGTGTATTATTGCATAGCGCTGGCGTTTGGACTCGGGGTATACCAAAAAGGCCATCTCCACAGTATCTAACGAGTTCGGCATACGAAGCTAAGCTGTATGCACAATTCGTAGCCTATGAAGAGTTTTGAAAAGAACCCTAATGGAAACCAAATCCCACCAATGAAACTTCCAATCTCCCAATACTTGGGGTTATGTCCTTCCGTGACGCCAATGAAAGGGTAGTAAGGTGCTGTTATGAACGACACTCGTAGAACGCCGTTCATGAGCCGATGTACCGTGAAGTAGACAGACCAAGAAAAGAGAAAAGGGAAAGGATCCAAACACCAGATAGCCGAATCGCCAAATCCCAGAGCTTTTGAAGAATACCCAAGCACCCCAAGACATCGTTCGGATTTCATAGATATGCATCCGCTCCGCTCAGCTCGATACGCACCATGAACCTGCCATCAAATACCTACACCATCTCATCGAGCCAGGTCTCGATACCTACAAGCCTACACATCAGCCATCAATTCAAAGTCTCAGCTTGGAGAAAGCATGTACAACTTACGTTCCTGCGTGACCTCCTCGTCGCCCTCCGTGTCCCCAACCTCGCCCCCGTCAACAAACTCCTGCGCGTCATAATACTCGCCCTCACCCTCGACGGCCTCGGTCTTGATGAGCGTAGTGGCCTCGGTCGGTGGCACAGATGCCGTCTTCTCCCCCTCTTTCATACCCATCTCCTTCGCAAGCTTGGCCTTGCCCTTAGGCTTGGGAGTAACTTTAGCACGCGGCTTTGCAGGGGTACGCACCTTCTTCGGCGTTGGTTTGAGGTCCTCGTCATCCTCAGCGTCCTCGGCATCCTCGACGTTTTCTCCAGACTGGAAGTTGGCTTTGGGTTTCTTGGGTGTGGCGGGGCCGCGCTTGCGCTTTGCGGGGGAAGCTCCATTGTCAGCGGTGGGCTTGGATGAAGGGACGGCGTCTCCTTTCTCAAAGGCTTGCTTCATGCGCGAATACCGCTTTGAGGCTGCTCCAGCTGTCGTGTTGCATTTCGAGGCGATGAAGGACCAGTCGGGGGCCTATAGGGGTTGTTAGTGAGATATTTGTTGGATGTCACACGAGACTTTGTAGTGTGAAGTGGCTTGTGCAGGGGAAAGGAACGTTTCGGACAAATGATAGAACCCTTGCTATATCTAGCAGAAGGCATTCGAGTCCATCCGTGAACCGTCTGGCAGGTGGTGAAATGGGGTACTCTCTCATCCCACTCCATCAAGCAATGAAAAAAACGAGTAGAAAACGTACCTTCTCCCTCGTCGAGTGCTTGACGCACAACCACAAGAACTCATACGCAGAAGGTGCTGCTGCCTTTCCCTCGTTCATGGCAGCCTTGAGGCGAGACCAGCGCTTGGTGACCGCGCCATGCTTGACTATGTTCCCACTTCTGTCAGTGTTGATCCTTAAAATAAGCGGAGGTGGGGGGCTGCTGTCATGATATCTACTCAGGTCTTTGAAATATTGCTAGAAGGTAGAACATGGACTTAAATAGGACATGGGGGTCAGCGGTACGTACGGTCGAGAGCCTTGCCAACAGCATTGAAGTCGATCTGCAATACACATTAGACATATTAATTATTGAAAAAGACGGGTGCTGTGGACATACGACAGGCGGGCCTGAGGACGTGAGCACCAAGTACAGGTACTGAACATTCTCCTCGTCTGTAGGCATGATGACGATGAACGAATGCTATTTTTGTGCGATCTGTTGTGGGAAGCGACGTCGAAAACCGTGGGACTGACAGGAGTCTGAGTATGAAAGAGTGTGGTGGAGGGACGACGGAGACAGAGACGGAGGGGCAGACAGATAAGTCGAGGTATGTCCAAGTGAAAGACGGAAGACGACAGGTCATTTCTTGGCGCGAAGCGCCCGCGGAGAGATTCACAGATAGATAAGCAAGCGGTGAAGACTCGAGCGGGGAGAGGGGCAATCAGAGTGACGGGGCGAGGTGAAGGGGAGTGTGGGCGCTTGTGTATGGTTAGTATTAAAAGTGACGGTTTCGGTCTGGCTTCACCTACAGTTCAAGCAAACATTTTGCCGGACTAGGCGCGACCTGCCACTGTCTCTTTTTATGCTCGTAGTCTACTCCAGCTGATACAGAAAGGAAATACGAATTGTGATTAATCCTTTGACAACCTGGCGAGAATTCAGTACTGTCCTATCATGAGCGAGAAAGTGCTGCCAACTCCTCAGTGCCGACAGTCTCGGTTACCTGTAGACACAATTCCAGGACAGTCACACTGCATTTATATCTATGCCAGACCAAGTATATGATGTAAATGTGCTCAACCCTAGCTCTCGCAAAAGGGGGGGATTCAATAGGGAGATCAACCCGTAAACGGGTTTGGGCGATTTGGACCAGGACATATGGAAAGTGGGACCCTACCCGAGCGGTCAACATGGTATATTCAGATTTATAAGACCAACTCCCCTTATCCTACCCACTAATCACGAGACTCCAAGCCCGACCGGTTTCTTTTCTATCTCCGCCTCCATGCCCTTCCCAATCAGCTCTGAGAAGTCAAACCCAACATCTCTCAACATCGCCGCATGGTCATGTGCCTGATCCATACACTCTTTCCAAAGTGGACTACTCCGATCCACACTACTCAGTTGCCGCGCTAGAATAACGTTGAAAGTATCGACGTGTTCTTTAGCCCATTTGACGCAAGCCGACATCAAGACTTGCGGGAAACATTCTTGGTAAATGTCGATCGTGTTTTTGATGATGGTGAAGTAGATGAAGGAGATTTGAAAGATGTAGTCGGGGAGATTGCCTTCGAAAATGCATTGTCTACTTTGGTGTCAGTGGGGTGAATCGCAGGATAAAATTGAACAAGTACGTACCGCGACCGCTTCCTGATGACTTCACTCCGTGCGTCAAGATAGGCCTCACGAGCGCGATCCTCAAACCCAAGTCGGACAACCCAGGTGACATGTTCCTTGACAGATGACGTCCGGTTGTTGTTCTCCACAAGCTGTTGGATCAACACGTTCGCAAGCTTCGCGGCGCGCTCGTTGACTTTAAAAGTCACAATTTCCTGGGCCATAGCGTTGCCCTTGATATTCTTTGCCAGGGCTTTTATTCGCTCTACCTTCTTGACAGCATCGTCAAAGCGCTGGAGCGCAATTTCAATGTCCAAGTCGTCCAGCTGTCCTTCTACCCATCGAATGTTTTGCTGCTTCCCGTCCACGTCGACGAGCATGCTCGCCCGATTGTTGGAAACATTTTCTGAGAGACTTTCCATCAGATCTGTCTTCTTCAAGATGTTTGCATCTCTCGTGGCAAAATAGTTCACAGAATCCTGGGCCTTTCCCATCTGCTCGCTCTCGGCCTCCTGACTCTTCCGTAGGTCTTCAAGTGTCTTTCGGTATGTTGAGAGCATAGTTTGTTTCTCGCTAGGATCTCCTTGGTAGACAGAGAATGTATATGATTCGTTTCCTACGCGGATGTTGATGGCTTCCGAGCCTCCCTGCCCTCCCGGTTTAGTGCGTGCTGATATGTCTGCGACCTGAACCTCTTGAAGTGGCCAACATCTCTGGGCCACCAGTTCTTTGACCGAGCTCTTCTTTTCCCGTGAGCTCTGGCTGGCGGCATCGTTTCGTTGTTTCTTCTCCACAGCTATCATCAGGTGGTCGTTCAGCAGAATCAGATGGACCCGTCGCCGTGCTTTCCACGTCGCAGCATTTAGCTCCACCCACTTCCTCGACTCCCAAACGATATGTCGCCCAGGTATAGCGGGCAGATATTTTTGTGATCCCTCCACTCTCTTCCACAGCTCCTGCAAGTGTGAGTTCCAAAGTGCTTCCAGGTTTGCGACCGAGCTTCTATTCGCAGCCTTCCGAGTAGTGACGACATCTCCAGTTGTGCCCACCGCAGACGCTGTCTGCCCGAGAGTGCCCGTCAATTCAGACATGAGTTGCCGAAGCATGCGCATCTCGCTCTTGAGCTTCTCGGCCTCTTTGCTGATCTTGATGAACTGCGTGCGGTTCTGATACACATTGTGTTGGAGTTCTTGTGATGCGCGGGTCTTGGTCTTGCGGAGCTCTTCTTCGTATCGGCGGATATCGTCCTCACTTGCATTTGCCAGGAGTTTACTAACATCTGTCCGACGTTTCCGACGTTAACCAACATGCCATAAAACGAGTTGGGCCCACTTACACTGCTCCGGCCTGAGGTTAGGGTCCCGCAACGCGTTCATATCAACCCTGAGGGCCGGCCCATCGGGTGTTGCGGACGGCCTTCTCGCATCCCGAGTCGGCGGGGCATCCCTATACTGGCTCGGAATCTGAGGCAATGCGCCTAGTTCTCCATTCCCAAAGTCGGTTGGCAGTTGTAGCTTCTGCGAGTACCTCCGCTTGACGAGGTCGGCCGTTTTGTCCGGGCGCTGAGGCCGTTCCCGGGGCGCATCGAGCTTCTTCGCGGACCGGTTCGATTCGGTAGAAGGCCGTCCAGAACTTGAGAGTGTGGCAGCCGCAATCCCCGTGGGCATGGGAGCGCTAATCTGTCGCGGCGCGCTGATTTCCTTGCTCTTGCCGGGCTTGGGGCGCTTTTCCTTGCCCTTCTTTCGCAGCGAGATGCCCTTGCCACGTTCCTCAGACATGGCGCCGGCTCTATTCAGGAACTCGTGGGTCTGCGGGCTATGGTGGGCCAGTGGGTGGGTGATTGATGCATAGTACGTGGCACAGTTTAGGAGCTCTCTAGGCGGTCATCGTTGTGAGCTCGGACCCGCCGCCGCCTCGTGCCGCCAAAAGTTCAACCCCATCCGACATCACAGCCAGTTTCTTCATCGTCGTCGTTTGCGTATAATCCCCTTCTCGCCTTCTGCCTCCCCCATCATACCACGACCCACACCCACATTCCGCACAGTTCATCTCCCCCACATCATGGCGTCGTCACTAAGACCCTCCACCATTGCCGCCATCACCGCTGGCACTGTCGTCACGGGCCTCGTCGCATACGCCATCTACTTCGACCACCGGCGGCGGACCGACCCCAACTTCCGAAAGGAGCTGAAGCGCGAGTCGAAACGCCAGGCGCGCGCTGCAAAAGAAGAGGCCGAGGCCCAGGGCAAGGAGCAGAAGCAGGCTATTCGGGACGCTGTGGCGCGAGCGAATGAGGAGGGCTTCCCCAAGGACCCAGAGGAGATAGAGGCATATTTCATGCAGGAAGTTGCCCAGGGAGAGGCACTCTGCCAGCAGGGTATGGAGACAATGTCCAATGCACAAAGGGTGCGGAGCTCGACAGATATCGTTGCTAACTAGTACATAGGCGCAGATTCGATAGAAGCATCCCTGTGCTTCTACCGCGCGTTGAAGGTCTACCCCAACCCGCGAGAGCTAATTAACATATACGACAAGACCGTACCAAAGGTATGCCACCATCCTATTAAAATTTTCAATTTCCGCTAACAGACGTCAGCCCGTTCTCGACATCCTGGCCGAGATGATTGCTGTCGACACGAGCATTCCCGTGGGCAGCAAGGCATCCTCCGACGCTGGCCTTTCTGCCGATGACAACCCTGGAATCAGCGGGATTGAGTAGAAGATGTTCTCGGTTGAGACCACGGAAACAAAAAGCACGCCCTCACACTCTCCCCACTGTAATATTGATGTGAATGTAAAAGTACTATCTGAAGATTAGTGGCCAGGCCGGCGTTTTAGGGGTGGCATGAGGCACATGTAATCGATGGGGCGGCATCGCTGCGATTCCAATGATAGTTCATCTTGGTAATCGGAAGTAGCGTTCAATCAGTACAAATACCCATTCGCGGACAACAATACATTCCTAGGGTGAGACGTTATGCTGCCTCTATGCGCTTGAAGAATGCCTTGGTATACATACTACAAATTATACAGCTGGCTCCCGAGTCTCCCATAATCGTGCTTCGTGATGCCGCTATGCCCATAACGCCTTGCTTACAATGTTCATCCCCCACCAACTCGCAAAGGATCCCAAATAATTACAACAAAGTCTAAGCCAAGACGACGTGAAGTGGAATGTAACTTCTTGACACGCCTGCTCTAACACGAGCAAGAACTCTGTTCTTGTGTCTGGCCTGGGTTGATGTTGACGTCGATCACTAGAAACAGTCAGCCTTTGTCTTAGAGGCATAATAACAGGACTACACATACTCTGACTCTGCCCCGGTTGGCTCTCCCCTTCCATCCCCGGTAGTGCCTGCGCAATCCTCTTGAACAGCGACTTCACATTATGTCCAACTTTTGCGCTCGTCTCGATAAACATCAAGTTGTTCTTCTTAGCCTCCTCCTCGCCCTGCTGAGTGGTGACCTCCCTCTTATCATTTAAATCGGTCTTGTTCCCCACTAGCACAATGATGACATCGTTCCCGCGCTCGGCCCTGACGTCGTCGACCCATTTCCGTGTGTTCTCAAACGTCTTCTTGTTTGTAATGTCGTAGACAACGACGGCGACGCTCGAGTCACGTATATACGAGGGGATTAGCGACCGGAAACGCTCCTGGCCCGCCGTGTCCCAGAGCTGCAGGCGTACGGTGCGGTCTTCGAGGTACATTGTCTGCATGCATAGGTCAGCGTCTGCACCCCTGATCATGGCGGGAGAGGTTTCGAGGGGCCGGCGCGCACCTTGGAGAGAAAGTCTATGCCAATCGTGGCTTGGTATGTATTGTCGAATGAGTCGTACATGAACCGTGTGATGAGCGACGTCTTGCCAACTATGTCGCCGTCGCGTCAGTATATTCCTTTGCAACCCCATAAACGTCCTTCCGGGGTAGAGACATGCATACCACTCTGCTCGCCCAAAAAAACAAGCCTGGCCGCATTAGCAATCACTCAATCCCAAGTTTGCATGTCGCACTGACTTGAACTTCTTCAGCGGGTTCGAATACCCGGCCTGCGACTGCGCCATTGTGTGCTAAAGATTCCGCGGGAAACCGGGACAGCTTGAAGAAAGAAATGAAGAAATAAGGGCGTGGATAGAGGGCGTGGCGTGGCTGTGTGTGGAGCGGGATAGGAGAAAGGGCAGTTCAGTTCTGGAAGCCTTCTGTCCAAACAGCCCCGGCGTGTCGTGCCCCCAGAAACGGGGCCGCTCACGGCAGCCCGTGCGTGCTTGGCACGTGACCTAGCTTGCCCGCGCCGGCGAAAATACTTCCGATTTCGAACTTTTTATTTGTCCACCACGAAACCAACGACTTTTCGAATTTTTGGTCCCACGACGACGACGATCACAATGGCGACCACAGAAGCAGCCCCGGCACAGTACAAGCAGCCCTCCCGCAAAGGAAAGAAGGCCTGGCGCAAGAATGTCGATGTCACACAGGTCCAGGACGGGCTCGAGGAAGTGCGGGACCAGATAATCCAAGGGTACGTTCTCTCACCATGTCGCTGTCCTCTCTCGGAGCCAATTTCTAACAATATGCAGAGGAGTCATCGCCGAAAAAGCCTCAGAGGAGCTCTTCGCCATCGATACCAGCGGCTCCACCGAAATCGCAAAAGCCTACAACAAGCGCAACAAGCCCCTCAAAGTCGACGAGATCCTCGCTCAGCGCTCCGCTATCCCCGCTGTCGGTTCCCGAAAACGGCTTGCCGAGTTCTCAGACCCGCGCAGCAAGAAAGCACGCATTTCACACAAGGAATTTGACAAACTACGTGCATTGGCATATGGCGGCGACCAAGTACAGAAAGATGTGGTGCGGATAGGCGATCCGGCAGATCATGACCCGTGGGCAGTGGAAGATTTCAAGGAGGATCCCAACACTTCGTTTCTAGACCCGAAATTTGTGAAGAGGGAGCCCATCACACTCAAGCAGGCTCCGGTCTCGCTATCCAAGTCCGGCAAACCAATTCCCGCCGTCCGCAAGCCAGATGCAGGAAAGAGCTACAACCCCACCGTGTCAGATTGGGTGTCGCTGATTCAGCGTGAGGGTGACAAGGAGGTCGAGGCAGAGAAGAAGCGGCTCCAGGAGGCACAAGAGGAGGCCGAGAGAATGGAGCGCGCTATCGCCGCTGCCGCGGAGGCGGAGCAGGAATCGGACAACAACGAGAGTGCGTGGGAGAGTGAGTGGGAGGGTTTCAGCGATGCCGACAACGGCGCGCTGAAAATCAAGAGACCGGAGCGCAAGACACCAGCCCAACGTAATAAGATCAGGCGTAGAAAAGAGGCAGAACGGAAAGCGGTACATGATGCAAAGGTTAAGGCGAAGGAGCAACAATTACAGCAGGTCAAGAAACTTGCCAAGTCGGTCAAGGAGAAGGAGAAGGCTAGAGCTGCGGCGGTGGCTGCTGTTCAAGAAGCTGATTCCTCCTCCGAGGATGGGGAGGAAGTTCTCCGAAGGAAGAGATTCGGCAGACATCCGTAAGCAACTCTATTCCCCAATCTATTCAACAACGCCAAATCATTCCATCCCTCTCTACTACATCAAACTAACACTCACTCAGCATCCCTACCGCTCCCCTCGAAGTCGTCCTAGCCGACGAACTACAAGATTCCCTCCGCCGCCTGAAGCCCGAAGGCAATCTACTGCATGATCGCATGCGTAACATGATTGTTAACGGCAAAGTCGAGTCGCGAAGGCAGATTGCATTCCACAAGAAAGCCAAAACGACAATCACGGAGAAGTGGTCGTATAAAGACTGGACTTTGGATTAGAAAGATGGGTGGTGGATGGCAGACTAGTAGGATGGGGTGCGGTGCGGTGCGGTGCAAAATGGAAAGGAACGTATGTAGATGGTTAGGAAAATTCTTGTCCAGAGAGGCTCGATGACGGGCTTGTCCAGAGAGGCTCGATGACGGGCTTGTCCAGAGAGGCTCGATGACGGGCTTGTCCAGAGAGGCTCGATGACGGGCTTGCTCAGAGAGGCTCGATGACGGGCTTGCTCAGAGAGGCTCGATGACGGGCTTGCTCAGAGAGGCTCGATGACGGACTTGCCACATGAATGAGATACGTTAAGATGTGCAAAAATGGCATTTG
>MU002300.1:0-23136 GCA_010093585.1 Melanomma pulvis-pyrius CBS 109.77
GATTACTTGTGTGGCCCGGTTACTTGTGAAGTACGTTACACTAAAGCTAAAAATTTTACGCGAGCAAACATATAAGTTTTGTGTATCTACCAGGAGTATCTCTGTATTCAAATCATGGGCAATTTACTAGCTCGACATCCGAATCTGACCGTTCAGAACGCCGAATGTTCACATCAGTAGACTTCGAGATCACACCAAAAGGAAGGCTGCCGGACTTCTGGTGCCTGTCCGAGTTATGGCGCAAGTACGACCCTTTGCCCGGGCCGTCACTGCCATAGAGACCCTTGCTCGCAAAGCTGCTTACGTCGCGGAAGCGCCTCAACACCTTATGCATGATCGCATGCACGGCCGGCATACAGGCAACGACAGTAAAAAGGTTGGACTCGGTCGCACACCAATAAAGACCGGAAGTGTTGTCATCTGCGAAGCAAATACATTAGCGGTCAATGAGATAAAGGACGCGGAGCCGAACACATACAAGTCGGGTTTTGAGTCTGAGCAAACCTCACAAAGGCCCAGAGTCGGAGGCAGCTAACAACCGTAATAATGAAACCGACACAGAACATGGACATGATCTGGAGCTTCTTTTTCTTCGACATTTTTAGTTTAGCCAGCATGGGCAGAGGTAGAGTTAGAATAGCCAAATCGAGAAAGATCTCAATGCCCCCTCTAACGAAGCCAAATAGACGCACGTCGACGCCACACGATCCAGGCATCTCGCCCCTCCAGCCATCCCAGAAGAAGTGGATGGGCATGCACTGGAAGATCATGGAAAATGAGTTTCCGAGTCCGAAGCAGGTGACGAGTCCCATCAGGATCCAGACAACCAGGCGTGACTTAAAGTTGATCATGATGCGGAGGTAGAATGCGAGGATGGAGAGCTGGCACAGGAATTCGGCGACCTGGTACATGAAGTAGGCGACATACAGCCACTTCAAGCTATTGGTGATATTGTCTGGTGGAATGCTCCACATGTCCCGTCCAAAACCCAAACGAGCCGCTACAATGACAGGTGCGTTCATCCCGATGGATGCGACCTACAGGTCGACAATCGTCAGCATACATCTAACAGAAGCCAACGTGGAAATAGCTACATACTCCTGACAAGCCAATCAACAAGTCATCCCATCCGAGCTGCGCATGCGCGGAGATAGCTCGATCAAGTAGCCGCATAATAACCATCACCAAGGCCAGGCTCCCGAGAGATGCGACGACTCCTATCAACGTGGCGGTCTGATCGCGCACAGGAATGTCGCACGCGGCGTAGGTCTCGTTGGCGGATTGAAGTACCTCGACTACGGTACAATTGGCCGCATTGCATGCCCCAGCGGCTGTCATGAATTGTGCATCGGCACAGAGGCAATTGACATCGTTGGGTGAGCAGATGGTCGTAGGCAATGCAGTCTTGAAACATTGGACCTAGGATTCGGGGTGGTCAGTCTGTGTTCCGTTGTGAATAGTGAAGGAGAAGGTAGGCATACAGCACAATCGGGTAGTCGGCCCAAGAAGTCTTGCTGGGCGAAAGCACCCGTCAAGAAGACGGCGAATGACACGAGAAAGTTAAGTATCTTCATTGTATCTGCGGCCAACAGGTTCAACAGAGTGGACGGCGTCAAGATCTGTGTCCTAAACTATGTCGAGGCGACATCAGACCTGATAAACTGGAGCTTTTCGCATAGGACAGGGGAAGAAGCCTGGCTTCCAAGCATCTGCTCTCGGCAGCTCCTGTTGTTGATGCAACTATCCCCTTGTATGCGAGGAGACGACACAGTCGACGCGGCTCAGGAACCGAAACACCGGGTCCGCAGCCGTGCTATGTCCTTAATTGGTCTCTTCGAGCTCTCGTTTTGATAGGAGATCTGCAATGAGACGGCACACCTGAAGCGGCTCGGGGGTCGTGATAACGGGGCCGCTGCGTCAAGTTAATTGCGGGCCTGAACCGCTAGGGAGAGGCTAGTGACAGCTGTTCGCCTCGTACTATTACCTAAAAGTAGGGGATGCACATGTTCCTGCACCCTGAACAGTAGAGTAACAAGAACAGCGCCCAAGGCGGGGAGTTAGTATCGATTCCTACTCTTTCCGTTCAAGCTATGGTTCGACGTGCTTCCTCTATTTATCCTAGATGTTTTCAAACGGAACGGGTCGATGCCTCTCCCATTCTATACTTTGCAGCATGGCTAGTCAGGGTTGATCCTTGGCGTGAGCATCCGCATTACAATGCCGAAGATTGCTGTTTAGGGCTTCCACCATCCACCACCAATGAAGATGTGATTATCTGACAATCGGGCCGAGACGCATGGGACGGATACGACCATCTGCTCTAGGTGCAATCGTGATCAAATGAGTCTCGAAATGGAAAGTCGTTCCCGAACTGCAACCAGTCGGTCACTTGCAGGGCGCCGCAAAAGACTGCAGATGTACACGAGGAGTTGAGGACTCGCTCTCTTCTCGATCCGACCAGTCACTGACTACTCATTACATGGGTCTTTATATCTCCGAGGTCCTAAGAAATCGCTCGTGTCATAAACCCTGTTCACGGGCTGCGGCTCCGGGAGGCCGGATGCTCTCGCTTCAACCCGTCTTGACGCTATCATCCCATCTTTCGCACATCTCACGCTGCCCGACGAGAACCATTGGGATTAGGGGGTCTAGGGCCTCCGCTCGCTACTGGCAACAATGATTTGAACTTCCATAGGGAAGCGCAGTCCAGCGCGGTGCTTCTGACTTTCTTGTTCTCTATCTTCAACTCGGGTCTCCTGGTTTGCTACGTTCAGGATGGCTATCGCATCGTCGACTGGTCTTGTTGTCCTTCTCGGTATCGTCGCTGCGTATGTGATAAACCGCCTGGTACGATCTAAGAATTATGACCGGCCGCTGCCTCCGGGTCCCAAAGGCATCCCCATTCTCGGTAACGTCAATGACCTGCCAAAGCCCGGAATGCTTGAGTGCCACCATTGGCTAAAGCATAAGGATCTTTATGGCCCGATCAGCTCCGTCACAGTGCTGGGTCAGACCTTTGTGATCATCAATGATGCCCAAATCGCGCTTGAGCTCCTGAGAGATCGTTCGGCTGTTCACTCTGCTCGCCCGTATATGGTTTTCAGTAGCGAAATGTATACTTGGACCAAACGACAAGGAAATCACACGGAATGCTGACCACACACCTAGGATCGGATGGAAGAATACACTTGCTTTCAGTGGCTACACAGACACCTTCAAGCTGCATCGAAAGAACATCGCAAAGGTTGCCAGTAGCAATGTCTCCCTCTCAGTGTTCGATCGTGTCCAAGAGGAAGAAGCCGCTCACTTTCTTCTCAACTTATTAGACTCTCCGGAGAGTTTGTTCGATCACATTAAAAAAGAGGCCGGCGCAGTTATACTCAAAATAACTTACGGCTACACAGCTGAGGCGCATGGCAAAGACCCTTTTGTTGACATGGCCGGCAAGACTATGCACGAATTCGCCGATGCAACAGTACCCGGCAAGTGGGCTGTGGATATCATGCCATTTTGTAAGTACCCATATCCAGACGCACACAACATGTCTGACAGAACAAGTGAGATATGCCCCAGATTGGTTGCCCGGTACTGGATTCAAGCACACAGCTCGTCAAATGGCTGCTCAATTGAGGCAAACTACTGAGCAGCCCTACGAGTTCGTCAAACAGCAAATGCGCGAAAAGAAGCACAAAACATCCTTCCTATCTCAGGCTATCGAGAACCTCGGCTCCGATGCGGAGATGGAGCGTATTCACAAGTGGTCGGCATCTTCCATGTATTTGGGCGGTGCTGACACGACTGTCTCCTCCCTGATGACTTTCTTCCTAGCCATGACTGTATTCCCGGAAGTACAGAAGAAGGCTCAAGAGGAGCTCGACCGCGTCATCGGAGGTAGCCGACTACCTGTCAGCGCTGACCTAGAGAAGCTGCCATATATCCAAGCAATCATGAAAGAGACACACCGCTGGCATCCGGTTGCCCCAATGGCTCTGCCCCACTCCAGCACTAAGGAAGATGTCATCCAAGGATATAGAATCCCGAAGGGCGCACTCTTACTTCCAAACAACTGGTAATACCCATCTCACGCTCACACTCCACACGTGCGTGCACTAACGAGACCACAGGTGGTTCACACACGATCCCTCCGTCTACCCCTCACCCATGACCTTCCTCCCAGAACGGCACCTCGACACGGCTACCCACAAGGCCGAACCCGACCCTCGCAACTGGATTTTTGGATACGGTCGGCGCGTGTGCCCCGGCCGCTACGTAGCGGACAACGCGCTGTTCATCACCATCGCGCAGTCGCTGGCAGTGTTCAAGATTGAGAAACTCGTTGAAAACGGTAAGACGGTGGAGCCGGAAATCAAGTTTGAACCTGGTGTTGTGTCTCACCCTGTCCCGTATCGCACGTCGATCAAGCCAAGGTCAGAGAAGCATGCGCAGCTAATTAGGGCGGCGGAGAAGGAATATCCGTGGGAGGAGAGCGACGCGAAGGCGTTGGAGACTGTTAAGTGGTAGACTGAGTGTGTCCGCTATTCCCTAGTATACTAGACAATGTTAGGTGTCGACCACACTCAGATTTAAATGATAGTGGTGCGACTGGTCTGAATTTTTGTGTGCGTACATAGGCGAGACTCGCCACTGTCGCGTTGACCCCTATCTACTATTATATGTTTACTATTGGTTGTAATATAAACCTAGCTTTAGCACCGGTAGTATATGTGGCTCCTCGGTAGACAGTCAATCAATAAAAATCTCTCGTGGGTCATCTCCATGCCTACCAACAAGCGGAGCCGAAATCTTCAGCGGCAACCAATCCCATGTTCACGTTTGGTAGCCTTTATACTCCTTAATGGTACCATAGAGAACTCTTGATTATATTATTGATATCCTCGAAAACGAGGATTTAACAGATCTACAAACTGCTCGGAAGCTTCTAAATAAGTTACGAAAATTTGTAGGTAAGCAGCGCACATTTATAGGTGCACAGCCTAGGTCTATACCTAGTATCAAATTAACTTTCTGTATCTTTGGTCAAGGCAACATACATATATATATTTATATTACAAAAGTTTAGGTAGCTGATTAGTATACACAAAATATTATTCTAAAAATATAGGAGATTAACCAAAGACATTAGAATCTTCGAGCGTGAGGTCAAGCTTCACGTGGTACAAAATACAGTAACAAAAAAGTGATTTTTTTTCTTTTCGCTCTTCCTTCGCAATCTCTACGAAGGAAAGATAACAGTTCCTAAAGAAGGTGCCGAAAGCAAACTTAAATCATGATTTCTTCTTCTGTCCCATTTAAGGACTCATGGTATCGCTCCCCGGTGATCAACAACTGTAAAGTTGAGAGCACACTCTTCTACATGAGTTCATTCATGTCAATCGAATTATTCTCGACAAGCCAATTGTATGCCATTCTTTGGATACCCACAAATTTTCCACCATTAACAGTTGCTACTTTTCTAGTAAGCGACATCGAAGAGGGTTATAGATGTAGGGACTGCAAAGAATTGGCGGAGCAGAATCTTCAGAACGGGAATACAAACGCAGATGTTGCCAGGAATGGTAAGCGACTTTATTAATCCCTTATCCGCGCTTATTCACTAATGAATGTCCAGCCGACGATTATACATGGGCGAGCAACTACAACGCGTACTCGGCGACTTTTGGTTGGGTTACTAAGAAGCGCTCTGTTAATGGGAGCGATACTGTAGATGAGTTTGTGTTGAATACAAGATAAGCAGCCAGTTTACTTCCAATTCTATACAAAAATAATTTTCAGGACTCTAGTTTTCTTCCAAAAGGGCTAGTAGACAGAGATCGCGGTACAAAAGGGGAAGTCGTCGAACAAGATCATTGGTTGGCCTAGAAAGTTCCATAATACGATGAGAGTCATGGTGAAGGCCGCGGCATCGCAGTCACAATTTATATACCTAGAACTGGGAGGATTGCCACAGTAAAAAAGCACTGCCCCTTTTTACTTTTCGTTCCCTATGCTCCTTTGCGTTTTGGCATATCAGCGGTGACTTGTCTACTAAGATTGACCTATTTGACGACTCTATTCTAGTTGCTTGACTTAAGTGTTAGTGCTGGACGGCTGGTAAACAGACAGTTTCGCGCACCTTTAAATTGATTAAATCGATTGATAAGAGACTGTGCGCATGGTGATTAGCCAAGACGACATGATTTTAAGTGAGTAGCAACGTATCCCTACCAGTAGCTGGCAGGAATATTTCAGCCAGGGTTTTCGTGGATTGGGCCCTCGACATAGTTATTTCCCGCCAGAAACATGGCATCCGGGAGGGTCGATCTGAGAATTTGAAACCACCCCTTACTGCACATCTGTTGGGCGGCTTCCCAGAACATACCCGGAAAGTCTCTGATCGCGGACATTGACGTGCGACGCCTTGTCATCCCTTTCACCCGATCCGGGAGCAACCCATGGTTCTTTTAACGCCACATGAGTAGTAGGAATCCTGGACGGAGTTCTAGGAATGCACTCGTCCACTCGTGTTACTGTTCCACGGCTGATCAAAGTAGCGCTGCGCTTTTTGGATCTGCGAAACACCCAATAGAAAGATCAATTCCTTAGAGTGACAGTATACAGACGTGTTTCTGCGATGTCGACGGGTGTGTTTTTCTGCAACGTCGAGCCATTGCTAACTGAAGTTCAATCTAAGGGATGGCAAAGATGATTAGGTATATTCCACAACTCAGACGAATGGAGCCCAACTCCCAACCTTCGTGTATCTCGGGATTGTAATGCTAAATTCTGGTGCCTCTGAATCACAAGCAAATGTGCGCGTGGGCGATAGTGTCAGTTTCGTGGACATCAATGGCGACGGCTGTGATGTTAGCGGTGGGTCTAAATAACACTAACATCAACAGGAGAGGCTAGGAGGTTAATTACGCACCCTTCTGGGACTACGCCGGTGTGACTCATGGAGGCCCCGGAGTTTCAGACACACGCAATCGTGTCACTTTCGGAAGGCTTACTGGCGGCGCCCCCGACTCCTGGCACTACCCTGGGGTTCGTCCTCTACACTAGAATGTCAACTACATTATTTTTGAAGGCATCAACTCTTTCAGAATCTGCGCCAATGCAGGTAGTGGAAGCATCATGCGACAAAGTCCCTAGACAATTCATCGAAAACATCGCATTTTCTTTTCACTAACATCATACAGGCGACGAAGTTCCTTTCTGCGACCGAGATGGTGATGGCCAGAACGATTACTTATGGCTTGGGCCGAAAGGCGAGGATTTCTCTACCTAAACAGTGGGGCCCTATTACTACTCATAGACTCCCCCAGAACATGAGTACCATGCCGGTGATGATAGGCAACTGGAACAATCTGCGTAAGCAGTCCATTTCACTGATTTCGATGGTATACAGCGAGACTACTCCCGAAGTCGCGCATGAGATGCCCCACCATGGGCAACTTCACGTTTACCTACGGAACTGGCACCATTCTCATTGCTATGTCTTTCATATCTTTAGAACCACTATTTGTGTTTTTCGATACCAATTTGTTCTCTTTAATCGAGATTTGTTTTACTTATGTTGTAGCAACCTTATTGTAACCTACGCTAGGAGCTACTACTAATTGTAAGATACATGCGCCGATAGCATTATGCAATCTACCATTCACTCATCCGTTAGAGTCTACGGTTTTCGCAACCAGTGCTGTTGCTTCTTCCGCCACCTTAACCAGCTCATCTCGTTCTCCCGTTGCCTCCAGCATATCCCAAAAAAGACCTTTCTTCGCGATGAGTTCGAGCGGCGTACCGAGTCTAGAAAACATTAGTAATCTTCATCACAGCGTTGTGTAGCAGAGAATAGAATGCTCATCTAGCCGAGGAGGAAAAGTGAACGAGGGCAAGAACGAATGGGGGAGAAAGGTGTACGTACTCCATAACTTCTCCATTTCCCAAAACGAGCACCTGATCAAAGAAGCCTCCCACGACTCCTCTTAGCCGATGACATATAGCCACCACCGTGCGGCCGCGAAACTGCTTGTCCATGATATCTTGCATGCGCGCTTCGGTCGCGATATCCACACTCGCCGTCGACTCATCCAGCAGCATGATTTTCGAGCGCCGCACTAGCGCACGCGCCAGCGACAAGATCTGGCACTGGCCATGGCTCAGATTCGCTCCATGTGGGTGGATTATAGTTCCTAAGCGAAGTAGCTGGTTTGTGGTGTCAGGCAGCGATGTGGATATGCTGCTACAAGCATCTAATGCGATTTGTAGCTCCGCATCGCTGTGAGAACCGAAGGGATCAAGGTTCTCGCGTATCGAGCCTTCGAACAGGATCGCGTCTTGCGGGATCATGGTCACCAGGTCTCGGCGTAATGTCTGTAGGTTTATATCCTGGATCGAGATGTCGTCGATGGTGATTCTGCCCTTGGAGAGCTGTGTGAAGCGGAGGAGGGAAAGTGCGAGCGTCGACTTGCCGCTGCCGGTACGGCCTACGACAGCGAGACGGGTGCCGGAGCGGATAGAAAGTGTGAGATCTGACAGGACGGGCCGCCCGGCTTCTGTGTATTTGGCCGTGACGTTGCGGAACTCTATCTTACCCGCAGACGGTGGTAACACGCGTTCGGAGTCAAGATTCAACCTTCTCCCATCGCTGGCGTCCTCTGGAACAATATCTGCGTATTCGGACACGCGCTGGAAACTGTTCATCTCCACCTCCAACTCGTTCATGTTGCGTACTAATGTCAAGATCGTCTGGCTTAATCCGATGGCATTCGCCAGGGAAAAGCCTATCAGGCCTGGCGAGACACTGGAGTCGGATTTCCAGAGTGCTACAGCTCCCGCTGCCATGCTCACAGCCGCAGCGCACAGATCAGACCGGACGGACACCCATCGGTTGAGGTTGTACTGTGCTTCGCACGCACGTGTTCGCTCTGCCACGTAGGATGCTAGGATGGACTGAAAAATACCTGGATGGGCTGTGCGCGCCCGGATAATGCTTAGACCGGCCAGCGTGTCGCCAAAGTGCGTGACTATTGGCGAGTAGCTCACAGCACATAATCTCTTAACACTGACCTGTGCTCGAGTGTACATTTCACCAACCGCGAAACCAAGGCTGCAGATTACAGCCGCTGGGACAGCAAAGATCGGCATGATTGATGCCACGCCTAGGATGCGAAGGAAGAAGCGGAGACCGTTATCTAGAGTTTGCCGAAGCCAGTCGACAAGAACTGTGTCGAGCGATTGTGTATCCAGCCCGAAGCGGTTCAGACATCGGCCAATGGGATTAAAAGTGTAAAAGGAGAGGGGTGCATGCAGAAGAGAGGAGAGCATGCGGGTGTGAAGCGTGCGGGCAGCACGCCAGCCACCGGCTTGGTAAATTAGATTGTTGGTAAACTGTAGAGCCAGGAAGATTAAAACAGTTCCACAATATATGCTGAGATAGAAGATCGGATTGTGGCTTGAGGTTTCTACTGCGGAGTTATCCTTGGGCGACGACGAAGTCCATACTGACAGCCAGTATGTGATGGAGAAGAATGCTATTTGGACAACTAACGCACTGATAATAGCTAGGAGGGCGTGAGGTATGCCTCCGAAGAGGAGTAGGTATTTCCAGACTAAAATCTAGCGTGTTAGAGAAGATACGAAAATAGGGAACAATTGTGGAAATCTTACCCAACGTGCGTGGAATACGCCCCTCTGCCGTGAATTCCATTTGAATCTGCTGTGGCGAGTTCTGGAGTAAAAATATATGCTCCGATGGGACATTACCCGATTCTTGGCCCTCTTCTGGAATCGCCGTGACTTGCGAAGCTAAGTCCTTGCGGCTTTCCATCTCCTCGATTGCTACTTTGAGAGATATTTTGAGTTGCTTCTTTGCTTCAATAACCTCTTCCACAGCCCCATGCTGCATTGAGATGATCAAGCTTGCGTCCTGAATGGCTGCTGGTAAATTTGTTACAAGAATCACAGTTCGTCCTACTAGCAAATCCGACTGGAAGCACCGTTCGTATACGAGGTTTGTCGTATGTGTGTCCAGAGCCGAGAATACGTCATCTAGCAAGAGTGTCTCGGAGCATGAGTATATAGCTCTTGCAAGACTGATCCGCTGTCGTTGTCCACCAGAGAGACTGGATCCTTGTTCGCCGACGTGTGTCTGGTCACCAGACGGAAAGGTTCGAAAATCTGGGAGGAGAGCGCATGCATCGATAACAGAATCATATCTAGCTTTATTGAAGGGGCTGTAGAAAAGGATGTTTTGACGAATGCTGTCGTTCTGTAGCCAGGCTGTCTGCGGTACGTACGCAACATCGGAGGGACAGCTCGCGGATCCGACTTCAAGGATAGTCTCACCAAGCAGAGAGAGCAAGAGGGAAGACTTGCCGCTACCAGTGTGGCCAGTCACAACGTTTAGGGTCTTCTCTCGGAACGTGATGGATAAATTTTGCAACTTGAAATCAGCCGCTGGTGTCCGGCGGAACGTGGCGTTGTTGAACATGGGCGGGCCGGCTGGATGGCGCTTTAGCTCGACCGCAGACTCTAGAAAGTGGTCGACGCGACGCAGAGATTCTATTCCCTGCGCAGCCCAGCGGCTAACATTGGACAACCATACGAATTGTGATCGGAGCGTCTCCACAATTGTAAGCGAAGTAAAGGCCGCTGGCGCACGCAGGGGTTGGTTTGTAAATAGTACAAATACAGAAAACATGACCAGAAGGGTGACGAGTGGGAGAAGATCCCCGGCCAAGGAAATAGTTGCGGAGTGGAAATTGCGTTTCCAAAGACGCTTTTGCTCTATCGCTCGAATGTCGTTCACTTTCTTCTCGACGGCTGTCTCCCACCCGAGATATTTGACCGTGCGGATTGAGTGGAGGTACTCAGATATTGTGGAAATCCGGGCATCAGTCGCCCGCAGAACAGTCTGTTGGATGTGGGACATGCGGCGTGAGAGGAGAGCTGGGAGAGGAGTAAGCAGTACCAAAGTCAGAACGCCGATTGTCGAGGGCCAGCCGAGCATATGATAGAGGAAGATCATTGCAATCAGGGTAGAGAGAGTGCCCGCCGTAGCAACGTAGAATATGTCTCTCGCGGAGTCGATGGCGTCGACGTCGTAGGATACCAGTGTAGTCATGTCCCGTCTGTTGGATGTCTCGGCTCCCTTTTCCATGTGATTGTCTTGCTCCGAGAACTGATAAGATCTCAGTGCCGTCTGATAAATCTCTTGAATGAGCAGTACATCAACCCGCACCAGCAGCCGCGTGCTGGTGAATATGTACTGTTGGTATGAGATCGATCGCGCCATCGGCCCACCAAGAAGTAGAGTTATCCAAAGAAAGGGGTGCACAATAACATCACGTGGATTTTCAAGGAATCCGAGCAGCCGGTACATGGCAAATGGGGCGATGTATTCGGTAATGCTGGTAGCCAGTGACCAGAATATCATGACTTTGATATCAGCTTTGAGCACCCTACACAGGGTAATAAAAGTCTTGCCCCGTCTCAGCCGCTGGGTCATCATCCTTTCTAACCAGAGTAGTGGGGCGTCATAGTCTGGGAGAGGAGGTAGGTCGTTCATACAGAGATCGCGACGACAGCCCCTAAAGATAAGGTAGGTAAGCCATTCGTAGGAACAGTAGTATGAGAGCCAGGAACATGTCTCTTCGGGCGAAGGACGTGTTTCCTCCTTATTTTCATCATCGCCGGCCGTTCGATCCTTTCTCTGATGCGGGCGGGGTTTGATAAATGCGACGAACGCAGTAGCGGCTTCGAAAAAGAGCTTTACACTGTCCGTTATGGAAGACGTAGGTCGTGACATGAGCAATATGGAGGGTAACAAGACCTGGAGGGCAGACAGCATGGTAGCTACAACTGCCAGGAGGTTCACATGATGGTAGCATCGAGTCCGGGCGGGGCCTTCGCCGCAGATCAAACGTACGATAGCAAGGAATAACATATATGCGAGCAGGCCGGCATCTGCTGGCAAAGTGACCGTAAACGCAACGATAGAAAGAGAGAAAGCAATGGCCAGACTCATTAGCTGCAAAATGGTATATCCAAGCGGTGAAAAAGATGCGCTCGGTCTCCATCCTGGACTCGAAACCAGCGTGTTGTAGGATTTTCCGTTTCGGGCCCTCGAGCTACTATCCCGCCAGAGCAATATGGTGAAGACCAGAACAGATATTAAGACGCATGCGGCCTGGATGTAACCTTTAGCGATCGTATGGGCCACCTGAAGTGCGCGGCTCTGCCAAATCGCCCTTGCATGGTTTAGCACGGTGAACGGTCCACAAAAGCATATGTGACTAGACTCACCTCTGCCGTGGGCCAGTCTCCTGTCGGTTCGACGAAGAATTGAAAAAGATAGGAACTGGGAGGCCATCGTATGGGAGTAGGATGGGTTGCTGGAAGACGGACGGAGAGAGCGACATATTGGGCGCTGATCAGTAGTGGCATCCGCGAGTTGTTCTCAATGCACTGTAGTACGAGCAGACCAGCCCCTTTTCAACATATTTCTTTTTGTGAATTCTCCTCGTAAACAGTGAGCGCAAAGGCTACTGGGAGGGGCGGAAAGAGGCATGGCTGTGGCGACCCACTTCCATGGTCACACTCATTGCCCCCGCTGCTGTCGTCGCTTGCGACTTGCCGGATGTGGTAAGAGACATAACCGACCATCCCAACCACATAGTTACGATCGATAACGTAGATGAGTCCTGACGGAAGATTCAGGAGGCAATATTGCATATTGAAGTGCATAATGGATTGCCTCTTTCGGTAGGTATTTAGCGAGCTCGGCTGGACCCCATTCCCGCGCCTATCGAGGCCACGATATAGTTTCTTGGCCATTCTGTAATGCTGGCCCGGGAAGAAGAAGTGTCAAGAGAAAGAGATGGACCACCATTCACCCACCATGAGAGTCGTCGGCGATACCAAAGGGAATGCTAGGAGCTTTTGGCAGCCACGGCCTGATGGGATGCACGCATACTCGGGCAAAAGTATCCTGCTCGCCGCCGCACTTGCATTCATGGGAGTCCTCTTTTACTCGAACCCTGGCCACACTCCTCATACAACTCCCACTCTACTGCTCTCGCGCCAAGATTTCGCGTACGGTCAGAAGCAATGTACTCGTAACGCAATACGTCCACGAACCGATCATGGGCTCGCCGCAAGGCGCCTCAATGCTCAGACTGTGGGACCAAAAACTGTCATCTTCAATGCTACTTTGATTGACGGAGACGGCACAGTTACAAAAGACGTCAACATTGAGATTATCGAAAACATCTTCATAGCCATCGTCAAGACGTCCAATTTAACCCACTCGGAGGAAGATTTGGTCATCGATGTCAATGGTCGCTACGTCACTCCCGGTTTGATAGACATGCACTCACACGCTGGAGTACGGGAAGAGCCGCAGCTCTGGGCTACCGAAGATGTAACCGAAGTCTCAGCGCCCGTGACGCCTTGGGGTCGCGCAGTCGACGCCCTCAAACCCCATGATCAGGCAATCCAGATCATCAACAGCGGCGGTGTGACCACATCATTGGTGTTAACCGGGGCGAAGAATTGCATATCCGGAGAGGGCGCCGTCATCAAAATGAAACGAACGGATTCCATCCCCGACTTGTTGATGAACCTGACGGAAAGCGACCCGCTGGGGAAGCCTCAGAGATACTTAAAGATGGCCATGGGCGAGAACCAGAAACGGCAGTTTCAAGGGTCCACCACTGGACCCACTACTAGGATCGGTGAGTCCTACTGGTTCAGGCATGCGTACGAAATGGCCACACGGATCAAGCATACCCAGGACCGCTGGTGTGAGCTCGCAGCAAGCGAAGAAGGTCGAACAGCGCTCACGGAAAGCTATCCGAAGTCCTTGGAATGGCAGACCTTGGTTGATGTGCTCCGCGGCGATGTTAGAGTGAATGTCCATGGCTATGAGACGGAGGACATCTTCGCCATGTTCGACCATGCTGACGGGTATGGGTTTAATATTACAGCATTACACCACGCACTCCACTCCGATCTCATTGCAAAAGAGATCAAGCGAAGAAATATCACTATCGTAGGCTTCTCGGACTCATGGGGGGATAAGAAAGAGCTATACAACGTCAGTTCTTACATGCTCAGGACGGTAGCAGAGTACGATATCCCTGTTGTCCTGACGCGCGATCATCCGGCAGAGCATGGGCAGTGGCTTGCATATGAAGCGCAGATAGGGCATCATTTCGGACTTCCAGCAGATCTTGCAATAGCATCCGTTATCGCCGAGCCCGCTCGTGCCATGGGGCTGGATAACAGGTATTTTCAACCATAGATCTTTCGCAGCGACTCCAGCAGCTGATGATTTTAGGATCGGGTTTGTCCGGCCTGGGTACGATGCCGATCTGGTGATTTGGGATAGAAATCCTCTTCAAGTAGGCGCCACCCCCCTAGAAGTATTCATCGATGGTATAAGCACAGTAAATGCCTCACAGTCAGTATGGAAAAACAGAGAACAACTTTTGATGCACGCTTTTCAGCCAACATCTCGCCCGGAGGTTGTGAACGATCTAGCTGTGTGCGAGGATGGCCAGGAGGACATTATCATTCGTGGTATCAAAAAGAGCTTCATTAAGAAAGGTGGGCTTAGAGGCGATGAAATCATCGGGGACAATATGACTGCAGTTATTCGCTATGGGCGCCTCGTGTGCGTTGGTGAATCCATATGCGAATCACATGTGGCAGAGGCAAAGAAGGACAGCATCCCGGTTATGGATTTGCGAAACGGTTACATATTGCCTGCAAGTATGTCCTATACTAACTCGCCCCTAGTCACTAATACCTGGTAAAGGGGCTTACTATAGCGACACGTCAACATGGCTTGGCGGAGATGCGTCAAGAGCCATCAACTACGGACGGCATGTCTCGCGGCAACAATTGGGCGCACCCATATTCTAGCGCGCTCGGCATTCGATTTGGAGGAATTCACCTCGAAAGAGCTCATCGGGGTGGGATCACCCGCATCATTACTCCGCCCTTGTCCGAAGGCTTTTTCCACGGGCTCAGTACATGCTTCCGTTCAGGTGCAACAAATAGTAAGTACCTTGCCTCTGATCATTAACGCTACAGAACTCCACTGACCAGTACGAAAACAGTACTAGATGACGGCACCATCGTCTCAGATCAAGTCGCTCTGCACTTTACCATTGGTCACGATGCCAAACGTAGGCCATCCCACAACCCTTTGCTCGAAACGTGCCAGACTTACCGCTCAAATCTTTCACAGAGCCCGAAACCCCTACTATAACCTCTCAATTAAATCTCCTTCAACATCTACTAACCACCCAGAAATCCCTCCACCCCATCTACAGCCAAGCCGCCTCCGGCTTCCTCCCCATCATAGTCCACACCCATAACCGCGACACCATTGGCTCCCTTATCCGCCTCAAACGCACCACTCTAAACGCCACCAACCTTATAATCATGGGCGGCTCCGAAGCGCACCTTGTCGCCCATGACCTTGCCTCCGCCAACATCCCCATCATCCTCGCACCCTGGTCCTGCGTGCCGTTATTCTGGGAATCACGGCAATGTCTTCCAGGTCCGCCTTTGACGGACCACCTAGGAGCGGAGATCCTAATAGACGCGGGTGTGAAGGTCGCGTTGTCAAATTGGGATGATACTAACAATCACGTGCGAAACGCTATTTGGGAGGCTGCGTGGATTGCAGGGCCCAGAAACGAGAGCCTGGCACTTGATCTTGTGAGTTTGAATTTGGAAGAGATGCTGGGGTTGCCGAAGATGGCGGATTTGGTTGTGTATGAGGGGAATCCGTTTCAGTTTGGAGCAAGTGCGGCGTTGATATTTGAGAGTGGCAGCATAAGGAGCTGTTGGCCAGGGCCGGATGAGTAAGTATATGTATATGGATGGCAAGAAGCAATCTAGTATTAGCCAGTGCTTGAAAGGGGCAGGACTGCTGTGTTCCATTTGTAAAAGATGAAAAAAAGGTTGAGTAGATGTTACTAGGTTATTACTAATTATCCGTGCAATCCCAAAAATGGCTTGTGTTATATATCGGCTCGGCGCCTGGTCTTCCAATAATTTAGGCACGTTCGCAAAATATTTAATACCTTTAAATTCATCCCGTCATCCATCTCACTATATTCATGCCATACTTTCAACCTAAACACCGCCCTCATCACATTCATTCACCGTTCCACACATCGAAGTTCCGAATCAAATCTACGCAGCATCAGCGACTATTCTATCTATAGTATCATAGTTCGATCCACTAATTTGAGCTCACCATAGTATACCTTTATCCCTTCAATATGCGCATCCATGCGCATCCTTTCATCCGCTCCATGTGTATTTACTCTCGAGCCTTCTCTAGCGGGAGTAAAACGATAGATATTCTTGGTCAGGTTCCAGTAGTGCTGGGTATCGGTGTTTCCGGTCATGATGTCGCCAACAGGAATGACGCGTCTAGGTCGATCGAGAGTTTCCTGGGAGGCAGAGGATGGGTGCTGGAAGACGCTCCGGAGGGTTCCAGCGAATACCGACCAGACCCGGTTGTTGGTCGGTGAGACGGGGGCGACATCAAGGCTTTGTGGAAAGGAGAAGGCCAATGTGCCCGTGCTAGTGGCGTTCTGAGTGTTAGAGGCAATAGCGCTCGGTTCCATAATTTGAATGCCGTAGTTCGCAGCTATAGGCTTAAGCACGTTATGTACGTGTTGATTAACGACCTCAATCGAGTCATGAGGTGCGATGCGGTGGTTGATGAGGACCATGACCTTTTCTGGGAGTGCGTTCACCTTCACGCCTCCTGCAAAGACGTCTACAGCCTGACTTGTCTGCATGAGCCACCGCTCCTCGTGAGCACCCTCCACTAATCTAGCGGCTAATTCTTCTTCGTCCCCATTTCGCAGCGCCTTCTTCAGCCATGGTTCTACCTCGCGAGGAGAATAAGTGGCTCTGCACTCCAGCACCCTCCGAAAGGGATTTGACTGCGTTAGACGCGGGACATACGGATGTTTCTCTAGCGCAACCACCATATCCGCCATGATTCCAATACCGGTGTGAAAAGGTGGCTTCGAGCTATGTCCTCCTGTCGTCTGTAGAGTGAGTTCGATGTCGTGATATCCCTTTTCGGCCACGCCGGGAAGCGCATACAGAACGTCACCGACTTCCTGCACACCCATGCCGCCCTCGTCTAGAAGGAACTCAAATGAGTCGGACCCCCATTCTGCGAGAAGCGCTTGGGCCAGCTTTGCAGCGCCGCGATAGCCTCCGGTCTCTTCATCGAAGCCAAAGGCGAGGACCACGGTGCGTTTAGGAAGGAAGTCCTGAGAGGTGAGGTCCTCTAGTGCCGACAAAATCCCAATCAGGACGTTCTTACAGTCAGTAGAGCCGCGACCCCAGAGAAAAATGCCGTCAAAGTGAGGTGAGAATGGAGGATATGTCCAACCCGAAGTAGGCCCTGCTGGAACGACATCTTGATGCGCAGTCAAGAGGAGAGGCTTTTTTGTTACGTCCGTACCATTGAATGTGTAAAGCAAGCCGTAGCGGTTTACCTTTGTAGGCTTGTATTGGGAGTAGCTGATGCTGTCAACAGAAGATAATCGCAATGATGAATATTTCACTTACATGAGTGGAAATAACTCTTCGAGAATTTTATGGAAATCATCGATCGTAGTCCATCTTGGGTCCTCATCAACCTCCCCATTATCATCGAAGCTCTCGGTTGGGACTTGGACGGCTGCCGATAGCCTCTGGATTTGAGTTTCGAGTACTCCAGGTTCGTCGAAGTGACCTGAAGAAAGCAGCAAGTCTTTCAGTGGGGTTACGACGTCTGGTACCGGACACCAATTATTAAGACCGCTAACATCTGGTTGGAAACTTTCTCCAATTCGCTGAAAGTTTCCAAAGCGGCACCAAATTACCACAGAAGCCAGTACTAACCCTAGGATAACAGATTGTAGAAAACCAAAACGGCGCCGTGATGACATTAAAGGCAGAACCTCCTGTGATTTCTCCATTTCAGTCTTACCCTCAGGCTGGGTAATGAAAATGTGAACCCAAGACTCGGAATTCATACTCTCATCAAAGAGCAACCTTTTAGCGTTGTCGCTTACATGTTGCCTAATCCGGAAACCTAGGTTTTCACATATTGCTTATCTCCTCACGCAAGAATGAGTCCTCATGCAGCATTATTGCATAGAGAGTGGGGTGTCAGAAGTCCAGTGTCGCGTGATGGTCGTTCGTTCACATATTGCTGAGCCATATGTGTCTGATCATGCGCGATTTCATAGAGCAAACGGCATGCCGCTACGCATGGTGCAGCCTCAAATCACGAAGATGCCAGTTGTTCGTCTCATAATTTCAATGAAATCGACTCTCGTACCCTGCGTATTTTGCTCTTCCAAAACGTGCTCGAGCAGGAGTCGCGTCTTACGAAAATTGGTGCCCCATACCTCTGCCTCCGACAACGTCTTGAGCACCCAACCCTGGTAGACGCAGTCGCTAGCCTCGATACCAGCGAGAAATAGGATGCGTGGCCACACATTTTGTGGTGACGGTGGCCTGCTTTGACTGATCCAAAGAGCGATGCGGATGATCCGAGCTGAGGCCACCCCCGGGCTTATTAAATCGTCGGCGTCGTCATGCCTTTCGCCATGTGATATCATTCGATGGTAGGTAATAACGATACTGTAGATATTTGCCAATAAGAGCAGCCAGTTGAAATGTTTCGCCGTGAGCTTGCCACCTAATGATCGGGAAGGGTTCGCGACCGCAGACACGGCCGGCGCAATGAGTGGATTGCCTTCCACCCTGTCTAGAATGGACAATAGATCGATGCGGATCGACGAAAAAATAGATGCAGGAACGATGCCGCTTTTCGGAGCCAACTGAAGGATGCGACTTTCGAGCACATCCAGATCCAACATCAGTCGTAAACACGACGTGAGATCTGCCATTGCCGGATCGCTAGATGCGCCTGGAAATGCAGCACCGATAAAGTCATGACAATCACTGAGGGTCTCGAGATTCTGCAGCAAGCGGCCTTTACTACCCGCATGCGAAGCCCTGGCATCGTATGATCCGAGCCAAACTAGAACACGAGCACCAAGAGGCCCAAGCGGAAGTACTTTCCCTCCAGCTTTTAGATGGCGCCGGTGAGCCTCGACGAGATCAGCAGCGTATTCGAGATGTTGGCAGAATGGCTCAACGTCGCGAGCGGCAAGAAGTTCGTATTGAAGAAGAAACCAAATGGTGACCAGGAAATATTCGAAGTGCTTCGCAATATCTTGATCAGCGTGCATCAAGGTGATAGCTTGATTGTAACGCTCTCTAGCTACCACGGGATGGAACTCCGATTTCGTATGGCCAAGATGCAACTCGGTCCAAGCCATGATGGCGTTGTAGAGCGGAGCATAGAAGAGTGCCATGTTACTGAAGATTTGACTATATATGTGGTCGTTTCCCGTGTGACGGATCTTGGTGTAGCGGCTCATGACATTCAGATAATGCTGGATAAGCTCGTGGTCTTGAGGACGAATAATGACGCCTTCAGAAGCCTTCGTGCATGTCTTTGATGTACGAGAAGTGTCAGTAGTAACAGTATGACCCTGGGATGCAGCTGTTCGGTCATTCGCTAGATCTGAAGGGCATTGGTAACCTTGAAAAGGCACCTCGGAAGCCGAAGGAAAAGATGTCGGCTCACTCGTTGTGATGACTGGCCAATCCACTGGGAAGAGATCGAAGTTCAAGTCCAAGTCGAAGCACATAGGTGCAATCCCTATGTCATGTTCCAGGGATAAATCTCCAGTGCGTGGCAACGTTTCCAAAAGGGTTGCCGATGGTGGGGAGAGCATAGAGTTATGGGGAACGCTTTCTTGATCTGGCTGGGAAGTATGTCGAAGAGATAGTTGCGCATCGTCTTCAGTAGCATCATCTGAATAAGAACAGGGAGGAAGGTAATCCTGGTCTAGGGATGGAGCGACGCCGGCATTGCTGGTTAACGACTCAACCGAGGAGGACTTCGCCTGGCCTGAGGCGCGACGTTGCAGTTTTTGAGGACTACTCAACCCGCGGAAAGGAACATCAGACGGAAGTAAGTTGGTGTATGGAGAGTCGACGAATCGCACATGGTATCTCGAAGTCTTCGTAATGTCGAATACAGTTTGGGCCGAACGATCGAATATGCAATCAAGGCCGAGGCGACCGCACGCGCCGCAGCCAGGCTTTCTCTCATCGCATCGAACCCTGCGGCGTCGACACGAGAGGCAACCTTGATAACCGGTTAGTACCTTAGGGTTAAAGCATACGCATTGGAGGGGTTAGTTACCTGTCTTTGATCGTCGTGTTCGCCCGGGCTTCATCCTCGCTTCCAAAATGAGAGCTGAGTGGTAGTTCGAGAGGCACGCACGCACAAGGATGGCCATACGAAGGAGTGTGGACGCGGGCTCCCTTCTCCGAATCTAAGCACGTGCTGAACTTCGGGTGCGTCACGTGGAGATAATGCTCGCTTACCCGCTTCCGTATCCGGTATGGTCGGCGATAGCCCTGCGACGGCAAAGCGGCAAGAGAGTAGACGACGTCTACACAACACCATGGTTGCACGTTCGCGAGATCATGATAAGCCCACGGCTAGCCATCGAGCTGGCTGTGGTTAAAAGTCCACGAGCACACCAGACATCAGGGTATCCGCTCCATCGCCTCGGACATTCTACAGCTCCGTTGCTCTCTACACTATTGTTGCTAGTCTATTATTCATCGGCCGCCATGGAAGTCGACAAACTCCAACCATCCCACCAAATCGAGCCTGTCAAACTTGCGAAGCCTGTCCCGGCTGACTTGTTTCCGGCGGAGAGCAATGTCGACAATGCGTACGAGTTCATGAAGCACCATGCCGCAGGCCCGTTGACACCCGAGGACAACAAGCGCATACTAAGAAAAATTGACACCCATCTTCTGCCTCTTGTACGCATCAAAGCCTCACATTAAATTGCATTCCCTAACATACGCAGATGATCATTACCTACACCCTCAACTTTATGGACAAGAATGCCTTGTCATACTCGGCCAATTTTGGACTGATCAGCGACAACGTAAGTAAGCCTTTCCTGCAGTCGCCAGAGCAGCCTCTGATGAATAATAGGGACTTCACGGAAAGCAATATAGCTGGGCATCTGGCTCCATCTTCTATCTTGCCTACATGGTGTCGCAGCCCGTGGTCGCCCGCTTGATCGTGCGCTTCCCGGTTGGCCGCTTCGTTGCAGTCGCTACGATTCTGTGGGGCGCTGTCTTGATGACCATTGCCGCTTCGCGGTCTTTTGCCAGCCTAATGACAATCCGGGCTATCCTTGGCTGTATGGAGTCGTGCATCAATCCCGCATTCATCGTCATCTCGGCCCAGTGGTGGACGCGTGACGAGCAACCCCTTCGCATAACGTACTGGTATCTCGGGAACTCCATTGGCCAGGTCTGTGGTGGTTTGTTGGGTTACGCCATTGCCCATATCGGACGTCATGCCATACCAAATTGGTCCTATTTCTTCATCATCTTCGGCGCTATAACGATCCTATATGGCAGCTTCCTGTTTTACTACCTGCCTGACTCTCCTATGAACGCCCGCTGGCTCTCTGAATCGGACCGTGCCATGGCCGTTGAGCGTGTGCGAGAAAACCGTACTGGTATCGAGACCCACGTGTGGAAGTGGTCTCAATTTAGAGAGTGCTTCATGGACATTCAGTGCTGGCTTTTGGTCGCCACATTTTTCCTTGATGATATCCCTGCTGGAGGCGTCGCTTCGTTCGGCAGCATAGTGGTCAAAGGTTTCGGCTACAGTGCGCTATATTCAACTCTTCTTCTCGTGCCATTGGGTGTCATTCAAGCCATTTGTATCCTTTTCGGAGGTTTTATGACAACTCGCTTCACGAATATCCGGACCTGGCTCATCACCGGCTGTCAGATACCCGCTCTCATTGGCGCCATACTCCTTTACAGTTTGCCTCGCTCCAACCAGCGTGGTTTACTTGGATCCTATTACATTGTGCAAACGCACGGCATCGTCGGCACGCTAACCATGTCCCTTGTTTCGAGCAACTTTGCGGGCTACACCAAGAAGGTAACGGCGGGCGCCATGATGTACGTCGCTTTCTGCGTGGGCCAAGTCGTAGCTCCACAACTTTTTCTCTCCGAGGAAGCGCCCGTGTACGAAACAGCATTCCGAGCTTCCTTCACTTGCTTTGCGCTTTGCATTGTGCTAAGCGTCGTGCTTCGCTTCTACCTAATTTGGGAAAACAAGAGGCGCGATAGACGAGCGAGCGAGAAGCCTCAAGAACAAAATGTGGAGAGCGAGTTTCTAGATCTAACGGATAAGCAACAGAGGCAGGTGTTCCGGTACCGTTACTAATCCTTTCAAGAACAATATGGTTGTAACAGTATTCTACCTTACTCTAGTAAGAGCTTAGGCAGGCCTTAGAAAGAGCCTAGGTAGATAATAGTTATATAACTATAGGTTATATAACTACCCTTTATATATTAGCATAGTTAATATACTTTAGTTACTTTTTTAAAAAATATTATTTTAATTCTATTATTACTTATTAATATATAGTTTTTATATCTTTTTTATAATTTTTTATTATAACATACTTTACAAGCATACAGCTACTCTAAGTATATAGCTACTCTATGCTAAGACTCTACTAAAATTGCAACTCTATTACTTTGAAATACAATGCCTTTACCTACAAATACGCAATTAACCTTAAACAAAGCAAATATATAGCTTGCTCTTTAGGCTATTAAATAAAATACAACTTTAAGTATAAAACGCGCTGCATAGCTCTACAACGTTTTTTAAATAATACTACGCAACTAATGCGCTAGAAGACTCTTACAACGCAATTAGAAGCCTAAATTAAAAATGCTTACTTAAATAGAAGAGTAGGTAGTTGTTTAGTATATTCTTAACCTAGATCTGCAAGAATTTCCCCCTTAGCTTGCTGCTGTGCAAGATATAGCCAATTTGCTGCTAGCTGCGCGCGCTGCTAGCTAGGTAGGCAAGAACTAGCTAAACAACTTTGTAGAGCAAACTTCTAAGCTCTAAACTAAGTTTAATTAAAAGTATAACTATAAGAAAGCTTTATATAAGAATTTAAA
>MU002301.1:0-23098 GCA_010093585.1 Melanomma pulvis-pyrius CBS 109.77
TAGAAATAGTTACGCAAAAGGTGCAGATAGTTCTCTGCAAAGCAGGCAAGGCTCTATTAGCTGCAAATACACAAGCTGCAAAGCTGCAGGCAGAGAACCTTAGGCTGCAAAGTCTACTTAGTACTACTTAGCTTAAGAATCCTAGAAAGCGCGTTTAAGTAGACCTAAATTAACGATTTGCAGATGTTAAGAATATTATAAGCGCAGTCAATCACTCTACAGCTGAGCTGGCAAGAAAGAGGACTACTGCTGCTGAAGCTGCTGCTGAAGCTGCTGCTACTGCTGCAGCTGCTGCAACTCTAGAATCTATGTGTATGGAGTGGCAATTACTGTTGTAAATAACCTCATTTTGTAGAAGTTTAATAAAGTGGTACATCTTGGCGCAGTGCGCAGGAACCCCTGCTGCGCAGCATCTATATAGCCGAGCTTAGGTTCCGAGAAGAATGTATCTCGGTGTCAAGAGACCATATGTGAGGACAATGCTCGCGAACTAATGAGCCATAATCTAATAATTAGCACCCCGAGTCCAAACAATATTATGATCAACGCCACCTGATTTTCAACGTCTGGTACACATTAGACTCTAGCTATCTATTTTTGATACGCAACCCCCACTTCATCCTCCATGAGTTTGATTTGTTAGAAGTCTTTACCATTCGTGATTCGAGAACCAAGATTCTAGCATCGATCAATGGCGCAGAACTTTGATTTTCGGTGATTTGAGCTCAGCTCTGGGAATTTTGCCATCACGCTCTATTTTAAACCGTCGAAAGAGGGCCATGAGCATCCCCGGCTTTATTTTTGGGCGGGGAGTCCCATACTGAGATGCCAGGTTCAATTTTAGCATGACCGGGGACGGCAGTCGAATCTGTGGGTAGAAAAGAAGCGCAAGAGGCAACATTTATATAGATTCAAGCACGAGGGGGGGGGGGAGATGAGACGACTAAGTAAGCTAGGCTCCAAAAACAGCAGGAGAATAAATAGAGATGACCCAAAGAATTTATGAATTCGCGATTGACAGCGTAATTTTCCATCTAAAACTAACACTAACTATGATGGGGCTTCTTCATACCCGATAATTCCCTATTCATAACGTACGTAAAGACCGTGGAGAAAGAAAAGGGTATACAACAAAAAGGTCTAATCAAGAAAAGCTCAAACAACCCTCCTACATCGCCCATTAAACCAGGCTTTCCAACTTCTCGGTTACAAAAGGACCATTATTCCCGCGACAAAGCTCACGCCTAAGACGGCAGCCTGCCACCCCGCCCCACTCCAATTCAGCGCCGGGGTAAAAATCCCTGGGCTGGCAGCACCAGTAAATTGCTGGGGCGCTGTCGCACTTGGAACGGTATAACCACCGGTCCCACTCGGGGCAACAGTTGTTTGCACTGTGCCATTGGAGGGCGGTGCGTATCCGCCTTGTTCGATGATACTGCTGGTAGGAGCAGGCTCGTCCACTTGAAGAACACTGCTAGGAACGGCAACGGAAGTCGCGCTGGGAGCCGGAGGAGCAGTACCGCCATAAGGAATAATAACAGTGACCGTCGACGTGGCACAAGCGGTGGAGCTAGCAGCTACAATAGTGCTGGCGATGTAGGTAGCGGTCTCACTCACAGCCAATTGCGTCGCAGGTGCAAACCCGTTCTTCGGATCGAGGCACGACGTCAAGAGCTGGAAGGTTGTCTCGAAGATATTTGCTGCGGTGGCGAAGGAATCGAGACCGTCGGGCAAGAGCGGGAACGAGAATTTGGCTCCGACGTCTAAAGAAATCGATACGTTGGCTTCAACGAGAACAAGGGACGCGAGCTCGGCCAAGATTCCTGGGAGAGCGGCGGAGGGGTCGTTCGGGGACAAAGACGTGGTGTTTGTCGCATTTGCTGCTGTGGGAGGTGCGATGGAGTCACAGTTTGCGCCTCTATTCGACAATCGGAGATCAAGGCGAGGAAGTTCCATGGATATGGTGACTCCAGCGTCCAATTGATCCAAAAACTTGAATCCTATTGGTATGGATGGAAGATAGGCTGCGCTGAGGAGGATATTGATCTCGCTGACGTTCGCGGAGAACGGAAGGGGTGTCAGCTTAGAGTCTGGGAAGCCGACAATGCCGCTTTTTGTGAAATCTGTGAGTTCGACTTTGATAGTAGAGGGGCTTGGGACCTGGGTGGTATTAGTACATGCGTTTTCTCAGCAGTAGAGTGGCAACTTACGACTACGTCGAATCCGTAGGTGACTTCGATACTCTTAGGGACGTCATAGCTTGCTGTAAGAGTCTGGTTGAAGGTGACACCGGCTTCGCCAATCCCTGGAATTACGAAACCAAGTATAGGAAGCCCAGGAAGCGTGACACTAAACGTGTCGCTTACTATTGGCTTAGCGACCAATTCGATGTGAGCCGACATGTCGTTTGCGGCTAGTTCAAAGAACCCGCCAGAGATAACACTGGTATCCGGATTCAGATCAGCGACGTTTGTTAAATCGATATTGATTGCGCCCTGCGTGAGGACCAGAGTTCCCGTTGTCGTGCAGTTCTTGCACTTCAAATCAATAGGAATGCTGGGAAGAGGAATCAGAGGATTAAGGAGGTTCACGAAGTCGGGTAGTTTAAATGTCGAGTCGATCAATTGCGAGGAGATGTCAAATGATTGGCTGGTCACATCTTCTGGCGTGCCAGTGGGGATGGCAATGAGTTCTGCAGAGACAGTAGGGTTAGATGCTTGTCTGCGCCTGCGTACCTTCGCGAAGTCGGAATGGCGACGATACAGGTGGTCGTCGTTGGTGTAGCCGAAGTCGATGTCGAAGCGTTTGAAGGCGTCCTTCCATGTCGATTGCTCAACTGAGAGCTCGAGAGAGTGCTCGTCGGCGGAAACCGTAACGTCATTGACCCTATTGCGATTAGAGATTGCATTTAGAAATGACAGAATCATATGCATACTTGTAAACAGCACGTTCTCCCTCCTTGTTGCAACCTTCATGCGAAGTAATGATCCTCCCTCCCTTCTCGCCGAAGCAAGAAGCCTTCGCATCCCTCGCTGAGACCATGTCCACAAAATGTAGCTTCATCTTCCCCCCTTCACAATGCACATCGTACAAGTGATGTTCGATCTCCTCCAGGTGAAGTATCGGGGCCTCAGAGCCAAGCTTGACTTGTGAGGCGAAGATGGAGTCCCCAGTCCAGCCGTTCTCCTCTGGGAAGCTGTCAGTGAATTGAATCGCCGAGCTGTGCTAGTTATACATACTTTCAATATACGACACCGCAGTATCAAACTTTGGCGCGATCCTCATGCTCCGTCGAAAGATATCTGACTTTCTCGTCGCCGCTCGTAATACTCGTTCCGGCGAGCCATTTTTTGATGTTGCTGATGCCTCTGTTGATAGATACGCTGCTAGGAGAAGGATGCAAACTTTTGGAAGTTGAAAGAAACCCATGATGAAGACCGTTTCTGTGTGTGACTGAAGGGAATGCGAATGGATGTGCCTCGATGGATGGAGAGTTCAGATAGTAGAGACAGCACCGACTATAAGAGGAATCGACCAAATGAAAAAAAATAGAAAGTCGAACCAAAGAGACAATACTATGCTATTTTCACGCTCACCAACCTCTAAAGAATCGAGTATTATTTCCGCAGCGAGGGCGGGCCTCACTTAGATAGCCTCCTCTACGGCCCCACGTCCCTGCGTACGGCACAGCCATGTGTCCCTGTGGCCCGTACTTTGCATCCTTCTGCACATCTGCAGCAGTGCCGGACCCCTCTCTCTGGGCAGCATGTCACTTTGTCGTGGCTTGAGTCCTGGCCATGTTCTCGCGTCTCACGAGCCTAGAGTAGCTAGGACGCTGCCCGCACCGCAGCTCAGGACTACGGGAAATTGAGGCTCAGCATTAGAACTAGCACTCCTATAGGGCAATAGAGGGTAAGCGGAGGTTTTCCGGAGGGTTTCTGGGATGCGTGGATTCTCAAACGTCAAGTGCGTCGAAGGGGAACCGTGCCTCAGGATACGGGTCCCTGACTAGGGGTGAATTGGGCTTAGCGTTGGGGCGGGGAGTTCTTGTAGCTGTCGCTCAGCCTTAAACACCACCATAATCCACACTCCAGCACGGCGTATTTTTAGCTTTCATAGTGCTTTCTATCTTTTGCATTGACAACGTAGTGGGACGTAATTTTCACGACTCTTTTAGAAACTAGACGAGCGAAGAGGCACCGGAATTCGAGTCGTCTTCGGCAGCTCTCTGGACAGCACAGCGGACTTCCAACGACCCGCGACGGACTTCCAAGACCTCTCTCCACTTCGCCTCGCACTCGCCGCAAGGCCATCACTGCTTTCCAGAGCTCGGACGAATCGGCCATGATGCCTGTCCTTCAATTGGGTCTCCGACACTCGTAGCAACGGTCGCGCGCGCGTGCTATCGGTTTATCTGCAAGGCGTTCAACTTCACACACGTTGTGCCGTAGACCTACATATTCCGTTCCCTCCCTCCCTCCCGCTCTGCACGATCTGTGTTCTTGCTGCGAGGGAGAGGCGAGGTCGGTTTGCCTGTCTATAGTGACACCTCACGAACAGCTGTTCACGACTAAGCGCGCGCATTCAACGAGATATCCAACCCTCTGCATCCCCAGCCTCGTCTGAAGGCACAGCACAAGGCATCTTTCTCTACAGGAAGGCGGTGGCTCGTATATATACACATGTATCGCAAATATCTCAGTGCCTCATTCCAATTGCCCACGCTCGCGCGATTCCCGGCACAGTTTGTCTCTTCCTCCGGGGACAAATGTTCTGCTCTCGAATTTACCTCCCCGTCCACACACCCAAAACAATTCTTCGCTTTTCGCAGCCGAAATGCCAACGCACAGTGCCATCCCTAATCCATCCCGCATTCCTCCCGCACTTCAATCTCCAGTCCGCCTTGGCGCCTAACCACCTGAAGCACGCACATGTACATGGACCCTGAAACACCAACATCTTCCGTAACGCAACTCACACAAACGAGCAGCAAAATGTCTATCGTGTTCCTATAGGGGCTATTACGTCCCCTTTTGTTGACCTCAACCCTATCTTCTTTACGGCAGGTCTCGCGACCATCCTTCATTGCAACCCAGCTACCCAAGTTACATGTAAGTAGTACTTCACGTTTCGGCTGGGAAACCCATGGCCAAATTTCTTCACGGCGGCGTAATCAATCTGCCGATTATTGACTGCACACCTACCTCCCTACCTGCGCATTTAGACGCACGCACCGTGCAAAGAGTCTGTCCCCACCACACGAAGAGCGAGCCTAAACAGACGCCGGACGCTCAGTTCTGGAGAACAGCACCCAATCTAGACTTGTTAGTTTCCCGGAGACGGACTACGGGTCCTTTGAGCTCTGGGCAGAGCGAGAAAAGGTTGCATTTAAGCTTAAGTCCAGCCTAGCGCAACGTGGATGTAAAAGTCCGATCCGAGATCGGGGTATTTCGAGGTACCTGGGGTAGTTTGTTTGCCGGTGTCCGTCGCACGAGAACTGCAATGTGATAATTTTTTTGGCTAGCATAGTAACAGTAGCAGTGACATTCGCCATTCACACTCCAAGTTGCGCTTCTTCCCTCCGTCCGCCGCAAGATTGGGGGCCCAGCCCAAACGTCCAAACATCCCCAAGTCGTCACCTCTCAGCCCCCACTACCCACTCTCCACACTCCCACGATTTGGCGATAATTACAAGGGATTTCTATACCTAGACCGGATGGCAGCGTTCCGAGCATTTAGGTACCACCGCCTCCAATCTTACACAGCTGCCTATAAGCCCACCACGCGCAGCCTCGCATATCTACGACTTCTGGAAACCCTTTTAATTAGTACAAACTCCAACCCAGCCCAGCCCAGCTCGACCGCAGCCTCGCACTTTCACACCCCGCTAAACTTGAAGGGGGCCACCACACGAGTATGTGCGCAACCACCAAGTGCGACGACGCCCAGCGGGCCCTGCAATTAGAACGCCAAGGCGAAAAGCTACAGGCCACGCACCCAACACGATTCAAGACGAAGGAAAAGGTGGGAAGTAGATTGCGAAGCTACTACATACCCATGGCGCAACCGTGCCAAACGCCTCGCGAGACGATTTTAGAAAAAGAGGAGGCAAAAAGCCGAAAATGAAGATAAAAATAAAGGTAAAGGGTACCAGAAGCCGTTGGTGCAGTATGCCATTCCATGCCATGCCATGCTATGCTATGCAAATACTTTCTTTGTCCCCGATTGCTCCCGAAATCCAGATCCAAATCAAGCCCAGTCCGAGTCCTATGCGTCTCCAAATAACAACTTTAATCAGCCAACACTAACATTGATGAACAAATGGCGATCCAAGGCACCTCCCAGTGCATAACTATTGTCATTGGAAGCCCAATCTCAGGATATACGGTTTGCGCAGCTCGAGGTCGAGGATAGCCTGGCCGAACATGCCGTTTGCCCAGGAGAACCTTCGTCACGAAAGCGTTAGCACACTCCAACTCAACATCCGGGGTCAAGTGGATGTATCATAGGAGGTTAGGAACTGACCACTGTCGCGACCAAACCCCCTTCAAATGACTATGCACGCTCTCATGCATCAACCCAAACCCATCCGTACTCTTGATCAGATCCCTCAGATTCCCAACAATCTCGCCGTCGTCGTCGCTCGTCAGGATCGCCATGATATTCGCCATGGGCCACGCCTTGCCAGGCAGCGTGTGTGGACTGCCCACTCCAGAAATGATAGGGCCCCAGGAGTAGTAGGGGCTGTCCCTCGACAAGATCTTCTTGCGCGTGTTCTGGTAGATTTTGTCGTCCTTGGAGACGTATCCGAGGAAGGGGGCGGAGAGGAGCGAGGGGATGTTCGGGTCGTCCATCATGTTTGTGGAGCCGTAGCCGTCGACCTCGTAGGCGTAGACTTGGCCGTACGTTGGGTCGCGGACGACGGCATGCTTTTCGATGCCGGCGCGGATGCCCGTCGACATGCTGCGCATCCACGTCGTCAGGTTTCCGCCGGCCGGCTCGATCTGCTCCATGATGGAGGAGGAGAGGTCGAGCATCCGGCTGAACATCATGTTCGACGGGATTAGGTACTGGTAGGTGCATGCGTCGTCGCTGGGGCGGTGGAACGATCGGACGAGCCCGATGTTGCCCTTGTGCGGGGGTCCGTTGCAGGCGTTGATGGGGGTCCCGCCGTAAGGAGCACAGTATGTGTAAGGAGTGTGTAGCCAGGTTCCATCGTCGGAATAGCTGTTCATCGTCATGCTCTCCGCCGTCTTCAGAATCTCGGCCACGGTAGCCATCCAACTGTACTTTTTGAAGAAGTCGTAATCTTGTGTAGCAGTAAGATAGTCATTCGACAGCTGCAGAAAACTCGCCACGGAATCCAATTCCCACTGGCAACTAAACACCTTGAAGTAATCGAAATTCGGCGTGATCTGATCACTGTTCAAGCTGCTCTTGGTCGCAATCCCGCTCTCAGGCGGGGCCTGAAAGGCATTGCAAAACGGAGCTTCCAGGATATATCTTGCCTGGAGGTTTATCGCGCCTCTAAACACACTAGCCAGACTATCTCGGCTCTCATTCGCCTTGAGCAAGCTCACATAGGCCTGCAACTGATTCGCACTATCCCTCAACCACATGGCCTCGATATCCCCCGTGATAACAAACGACAACTCCTCGTCGGTCCCATTCGCAAACCCCCGCCACCCAATCGTCGTGTCCAGCGTACTGGGCCACGAGTTTTCGAAAATGCGAAAGAGATCCGGATCCACAATCACGCCCCGCAGTCTTTCAATCGCCGCCTCCACCTCGGGCGCGCGGAAGGTGCGACAGGACTCGATGGGGCGCGCGTACGACAGATTCCAGCGCCCGGGCGAGTACGGCGCATGGCGGGAGGATGCGTAGTGCTGGTACAGCGGGCATTGGGCCTCCGCTACCGCCAAGACGGCGCAGCATGCGGCGGCGAAACGGGGCGGGAACATGGTGTAAGGCCGGCAATCATAGCTCTTGCATGCTTACGTAGTAAGACATCCGTAGTTGGGTTATTAATACTGGGAACCCCCTCCCCAAAAACGTGTGTGCGAAACGGTCTGTACAAGTTTAAAAAGAGAGTGCGTGTCGAAGTTATGTAAAAGGAGTTACGAGGAAATGTGGCTGCTTCGTACTTGGCGTGCACGGGGTCACGATGCTGCCGAATCCGGGACGGATACGATGTAAGGTTGAAAGTCTTGAAAGCCGAGATGGGACGCGCTGGAATCGCATTCCTTGGGTTCGTAGCCTAGGCGATGCTCTTTTTAAGGTCGCGTCTGGCTCTGCCGAGCTGGTTGTAAAGTGAAGTATATTGAGTGCCAAGACCGTAGCGTCCTCGTTCCACGCCCAGACTCTCAACTCACAAAATGTCTCCCAACAGCCACACCTGGTACCGAATATATATTATTTTACAAGTACAAACTGCTATCAGTTCAACCTAATGGCAAAAGGGGCCATGACCTAGGGCTATCCACACTAGTCAACATAGGCCGCCGGTTAAGCAACTCCCTGCGATTAACTCCAAAGGAACCTGGCAGCCACTATGCTAGGGTTCGAATCTAAACTATGTGTGGCGTCATGGCGGGAGACGTAGCAAGCCTCTTCATCAAGAGGTCTTGTGAACTCCTTTTTGGCTCGCTGCTTTTCAGTCCTTTTTTGGTTTTGGTAGAGTTAGGACGAAGGACACTACTACGGTGGACTATTGTTAGATTTCGCGCAACAATTATTTGAGCAAGCGTCTACAAACGGTTAACAAAGAGTCAGTCAAAAGCGCCTAATCTCATCCTTCATTTAAAGTACTACCACCTTTCGCTCGACACTTGTGTATTGCGCTGTTAGGTTAGAAATATGCAGATTTTATAGTCCACTATACATCATCTGGTCACAATAGCCCTCACTCTCTTCCTCTCCTCTGCATCCAGTACCCAAGGAATACCAGATTCTCCTCCCTCCTCATCAGCAATCTCTAACCACTCATCCTCCTCCATATTCATGATGAGCGTCATTTGTGAGCACTTCGTAAATGCATCGCGCAACCCGTACTTCCCACCTGCAACCGCCGCAGTCATGATGCCGGAAATATCCCGCTCAAGCCTCACAGCCCCCAGCTCATTCACCCTCCCATAATAGCCTCTGATGCGCTTCTCGAGCGTCGTGGCAAGATCCGTCATTGCAACCGCAAGGAGACGGTCGAAGTTTGCAGGCGTGAGAATGCGCTTGATAGGACGGGTCAGCGCACCCCAGCCGCGGTCGAAGCGAGACTTAACCAAGTCGGAATCATCGCCCTCCGTTTCCTCATCTGGGACATCGTTTCCAGAATCTTCGGTAGGAGCGTAGTCGATGTCTCGGAAGGCTTCGGCGAGTATTGGGCGGACACGCGGCCTCAGCACGTTGTGAAATATTGCAAGAATGGCATCGTTGAGGAGTTCGCCGGCTTTCATAGAAAACGTACTCTCCATGGCCTTTAGTGTATTCTCGACAAAAGTTGCATCATGGCCAAAGGGAAAGAGGTCCTGAAGGGGCGATGCTGGAGAAGGAGCGTCTGGAGAGGGTCGTGCCTGGCGGCCGAGTTGTGTTTCGATGATGCGCTTGATGTAGTCATTTGCTATGTCAAGGTTGTTCATCAGGACAAGGAAGGCAATGACTTTATCTTCTGGGGGTAGTCCGCCTTGGATTACGGGTTTTGGATAGCTCTCATCCTTCATTTTGTGTTGTATAATTACGATGAAGGTGGACCCCAGCACTCGCCCGACCATAGGAACAACACTACCAATGATAGCTCGTTGTGAGGTGGCCAGTGATCTCTGCAGTACTTGGTTTACAATGTACATAACATCGTCTACTGCAGATGTAATAAAAGGTGGATTTGCTCCAAGAGGCTTAGTGGGATTGAGAGAGAGGTCTGAGGGTGACTCGTCCAGCTGAAAAGCTTTCTCGACTGAGCGCCTGAAGAAGAAGGTAGTCATGCTGTTGAAAGGTTCTACGAGATGCGACGAGACTTTTTTGTGAAGGTTGCTCGTTGCTAAGAAGGGAGGCATCGTTAGGCCATGGTCGATACCGGGTGGGTCTGGTGATTCACGTGGCTAGTGAGGTGAGTATGTAGCCGCCAAAATGCAACGATGGAACTCACTGCACACTTTGAAGAGATGAAACGAGAATATAAGGCCCAACGACCTAGCATTAACGCGCATTCTCCCAGTAGGCCGTCAACTTCCTTCATATTTACACCTTCATCCTCACTCGATCGCGCGGCGGCATTGGCTGGCGAGTTAGAACGAAAGGCCCCAGTCGCAGGCTTCTGGGTTGGCAAGAGGCTCTGGACCAGAAAAGAGAAGGCGTATGATTTGATATCAGTCAACTTTCGATCAATCGATCGTTCTTCCTGCCAAGTGTCCAGAACGATGCCGCCCTGGACGTCGGCTTCTACCTGGAGACGCTCAATGACCTTCGCCATCATTCCAGGGCCGTAGTGGCGCTCAACTAGAGGCTCGTGGCCATCTACAATCTGAGCAATGTGCTCGAACAGTTTTGTAATGGTGTTGCCATAAAAGAAGCCTTCTTTCCTCTGCGCAGGAGGTGCAGAATTGAAGTTTGTCCGGGCTCGTGCAGCTACGCCCTGGCACACGTATCGTCCGTATGCGTCCAGTCCTACATTTGTTCGCCCAATCAAGGGGAACAGCTTGAAGAACCTCGTCACGCGCGAGCCATCTCCTTCCTGGGCGGCTTTTTCAAACTCGCGCAGGAACAGGCCGCACAAAGACTCGGCTGCAGCGTCTAGTGTCACCCGCGGAGGGTCGGGCACCTCTGCTGTCGGCACAATCTCCTCGGCGAAGCTCCCATCTATGACCTCGTCGGGGATCTTGGACGCGCGACTGAGGTAGCCGGCTGCGGTTTCCCAGTCCTGCGGTGCCCCCATAGACCCGTTCACGCCCAAGACGCAGGCCTTGAGCTCGGCCACCTGCTCTACCACCTCGAGGGTTGCCTTGACGTTGGACTGCTCGTGGTCCAGGCGCTTCACGGCGCTGGAGATGCGGTTCGCGGTGGAGGCGGCATTGGACAGCATGCCATTGCTGATGGCGCGCGTGTTGACGGCCTGGGTGCCGAGATGGGCGCGGAGGAGGTCGAGGCGGCCGAGTTCGCGCGACAGGTCCTTCTGCGACGCGACGAGGTGGTTGAGGCGCTGGGTGACGGAGGCCTCCTGGAGCTGGAGATGGGCGAGGGCGGCGTGGATCTCAGCCACCGACGTGGCGGCGAAGATGTCGGGCTCGGGGTCGCGAATGCCGTTCTCCATGGTGTGGCAATGGCATGGGGAGGCGTACCACGGCGGCAGCGACGACGTGGAGGGGGTCAATTAAGACTGTACGTGGTCAATTTACGGTGCTGATCGCCTCGGGTGTGGGCGTCGCTGGCTGGCAGGCGGCGATCGGTGCTTGGCTGACGACGGTTGCTGCAGGGGCCGCCAAGCCCCAAAAGCCTGGCAGACGACGGCCACAACCACTGGATGCCGCCAGTCCCTATGCCTCCGAAACATCGCAGTGACTTACCTCTCTGCCCCATATACCCTATATCTCTTGCAATAAACTCGTCGAACGCCTTCTTTGTTAGCTCCTAACAAAGCCTGGCAATCCGTCTCACAGCCCCAAGTGCAGCGTAAACACGGCCATACCCCGCAAGTCTAGATTCACTCTGACGCACGACGACGACGACGACGACGCACCCCAGTTGACAATTGCACCGCCGTCACAAGTGCAAGCCCCTACTTCCCACGCATCTTCACGGCCTGCAATTCACCTCACGCCGGCGAACCATTGCCCTTCTCGGGTCCAAGCATTCCTAACGGGCAGGCTCGAGTCCGCCCGTGCCCTGCAACCCGGTCCAAACAAACTGCCATTCTCGTTCACGCCCGAGCCGCGCACCCCATTCCGCCACCACCACGAGCCCTCGCTGGCGCGCTTCTGCAGCTGAGGCCACGCATTGCCTCTTCCATGCCTCCACAGTCGTTGTCTCTGCCCTAAACACACCGTCTCACTCCATCCTTGAGGTAGAGCCGTTTGGTTGTGCTACACAGTCACAGGGCCCTCCCCCTACAGCTCCCACTCACACCGCGGCTCCCCGTTTCGTGCCGTCGCCATGGATTCCGCCGGCGATGTGCTCCTCACCGCACATGAGCTCTACGCCCGCAGCGGCGGTGCTGCGACTACCTCGAGCCGCCCGCCGATATACAAAGTAGTGGGAATCATCTTGGCCATCTCCTCGGGTCTCTTCATTGGAGTGTCGTTCGTTCTGAAGAAGATGGGGCTGCTGAAGGCCAATGTCAAATACAACGAAGAGGCCGGCGAGGGCTATGGCTATCTCAAGAACGCCTGGTGGTGGTCGGGCATGACGCTGATGATCATTGGCGAGATATGCAATTTTGTCGCCTACGCCTTCGTCGACGCCATTCTCGTCACCCCGATGGGAGCCCTGTCCGTCGTCGTCACTGCCATTCTTTCTGCCATCTTCCTCAAGGAGCGACTTAGCTTTGTAGGAAAGGTCGGATGTTTCAACTGCATCATTGGATCTGTCGTTATTGTCATCAACGCTCCCTCGCAGTCCGCCGTCGCCGATATCCAGGACATGAAGAAGCTAGTCATCACTCCGGGCTTTCTCAGCTACGCCGGCGTGGTCATTATTGGATGCGTGGTTGTTGCTTGGTGGCTTGGACCAAAGTACGGAAAGAAGTCCATGATGGTCTACCTCAGCATCTGCAGTCTGATAGGAGGATTGAGTGTCGTCGCAACCCAAGGCCTCGGTGCTGCCATCATTGCACAGATTGCAGGGAAATCGCAGTTCAAGGAGTGGTTCTTATACGTGTTGCTCGTATTCGTCATCACGACTTTGCTCACAGAAATCATATATCTGAATGTAAGTTGCTCCACCATCTTATATTTGAACTAGTCACTGACCGTCACCCCAGAAAGCTCTCAATCTTTTCAACGCTGCGCTTGTCACCCCCACCTACTACGTCTTCTTCACATCCTCGACTATTGTTACCTCCGCCATCCTCTTCCAAGGATTCAAGGGCTCGGCCTCTACCATCTCCACCGTTATAATGGGCTTTCTACAAATCTGCGCCGGAGTGGTCCTACTCCAACTCTCCAAGTCTGCCAAAGACGTTCCTGATACCGCCGTTCTCAAGGGCGACCTCGATCAAGTGCGTACCGTCGCCGAACAAGAAGAGCCAGAATACGAGCCGAGAGCCGACACCATCCGCGGAGGTGGTGCAATTCTACGCTCCATATCCCGAGCGAGGACAGAGAAGCAGGCGATAGAGGCTAGGCGGATACACGAAGAGCAAATGCAGCCAATTGGCGAGAATGAACAGTTTGAATGGGACGGTCTTCGAAGACGGAAAACTCTTGTGGATCTCAATCACCCCCACCCCGAGCGGACCGGAACCGTCATTCGCCACAAGACAATGCACCCACCCCTCGGCATGTCTCAGTTCCCTACCGATGATTCTGACAATGAGTCTGATCTCCACCCTGGCTTCTTCCAAAGATTACGGTCTCGTGGAAAATCGACAAATAGTAACCCCCCGGTTGGCCTCTCCAATCTTCAATCTGCACAAACGGACGGCTCCGCAGACGCCGAGTCAGATAAGAACTCCTATGCCAAGTCTATGGAAATGGATACGTCCTACAAACCCCACGAAACTACAATCCAATTCGCACCCATACCCTCTCCGCCTGAGCACGACCGCCAGACCTCCCAATCCTCTTCACTCAATCCTCCGAAACCCCCACCCCATACTGCGAAACGCCAATTCTCTTTCCAGAACGTTTTCCGTAAACGGTCAGAGTCTACAGGGGAGGGTTCCGGGAGTGTGCGGCCAACGAGTAGGAATAGCAGAAAGAGTAGCAAGGATCATGCGACTAATCTGTCCACCGAGGAAGAAAGACTTGGCCTCGTTAAGGGCGATTCCACAACCTTGCTTCCAATACAAAGCCGGTCGAGTCGTGAAGTAAGCCCGGGTCCCCCGGGGTATTTCATGGACGAGGCGTGGCGGAGGACAGAAAGCCCTGGCATTTCGCCCACACGACCTGTGGATGCCTTTGGGAGAGGGGTGCGAAGAGTGGAAACAGAGGAAAGCGAAAAATATGACTCCAAGGATATCGAGAAGGGCGCCTTCTTGTAAAAGGAGTAGAGACTCGCGATGTGTGAGCTACGAGAGGAGATAATGTTTGGTTTGAGTTTTGTAAGCGCCTTATTCTTATGCATACCTCGTTGTACTTTCTAGGGTTCCTCCTATAGTCTTGCGCTTTCTTGGTTGTCGTTGTATATTGGCATAAGGCGGTTTGGACTGGCTGAATCCAACCTCCCCTCAGATGAGAGCGAGCGTTGTGTACTATGGATGATGGGAGTATTATACCGCTGCTTACGGCATGTTATTCTTGTAATGAGCAATAGAGACGGAACGGACGATGCGCACACATTTTGTCCTGTTGTGGCGTGGACTGTATACATAGTTGGCATATTTAGAGTGCTTTGCGATCATGACCATGACCTTGATGCGGTACGCTGCTATGAGGTGGTCTCTCGGTCGAGAGCGGATGAGTACATAATGAAATCCGCACATTAACATGTTATTATTTTTCACAACTATAAGTTTCCTATTGGTGTTCTGATATACGTGACGGGGTCACGACACAATCCTGCCATCTTCTCCCGCGTACACAAATAAACATGACTTCCCTTCCTTCCTTGCTTGCTTGCTTTTTTCTCTACACCTCCACGCAGTACCTGCCTCTCTAAAAGAATACCTTACCCCACACATGCTCGTCCCCCCTCCTCCCCTCTCTAAAATCAAATGGTCAGCCGATCAATGTATCGCTGGCATTCTGTCACGCAAGCCCCCGAGCAAACCCTCCCTGCAAAAACTAAGGAACCCAGCGCACAATGCTCGGTAAAAAAAAGTGCAGGGCTTCCTCCCCATGTGTCTGTCTGCCGTAGGGGTGTGCCAGTGCGCCAGCGGGCGTTGGACGGAAAATCCGTGGTACCGCATTCGATGCGGGCTTGTTGATGGCTGGCGCTTTTCTCGACGGTTGGGATGGATGAGGCGGGTTGGGTGTGTGGATCCGTCTTCCTTCGTCGCGGTCCCCCCTCCCCTCTCCCTATGACTTCGCCGTAGGTCTGCGGAGCGACAACGTCAAGCTGTTTGTCGGAATGCGGAGGTTGGAGGCGAGGCGCCGGAATGGCTTCTCGAGCTTTACATGGGAGGTGTGGTTATGTGTGCTACAGTGCTAGCAACGGGGTGATGAATGTTGGGGCTCTGTCTTGGAACTGGTTAACACCTTTTGGCGGCTCCATCGTATAGTTGGCCATGTTTTTTGGCGCGACTACCGAAGAGGCTCATCTCACGTGGACTCGTGACGCGGGTTGTTGAAGCGGCTGGTGTTGCAGCTGTTAGGTCGATCGAGCGTCTGTTCGTCGTAACTACTGCCGATATATATATATAGATACCGGTTGTCTTATCGCCCTTCTCTACTCTTTCATCTCCGCGCCTCTGACCTTTCTAAGAGCAGCTCTAAAAATACATGGCAGGAAACCCATGGGGCCTTTTCTCTCCTTGTACAAAAGTTTTCTCTAAGGGGGCTCTAAAAACAAAAAAAAAGCAATCACATGGGGCTTTTGCTCTCCTGTTACAAACTGAGACAAGCTGCGTATGGCATTGTCGGTTTTTCGAAAAAAAAATCAGTCCAGACATAACTAATGTCTGGGAGTCGAACGTGCGGAAAGAGTTGAAGAACTTTCCATGGCTGGCTGGCAATTCTCTCCCATGTCTCTGCATGGTCTCATTCACCGTGTATCCTCAGTACCCCGGGCGCCTGACCAGCCATCCCGACGACTTCGCAAGCGTGTTTTGGGTATATATAGCCCTCTCCCTCTCTGTTGCTTCCTTCCGCTGCACCACCGATGCTCGAGGGGCTCTAAAATCGAGGAATAAACAAAGGCAGGGATGTTTTTCCTACTCTGCATCTATAAAATGTTCCATCACCCCTACATGGTTCTTTGCTCCGTCTGCAACAATCCGTACTGGAGGAATATGTGCCGGGACTCGCGACAAGTAGGAACAAGTTCGATATATGGCCGGGTGGGCAATAATCGACATTCGATTAGTCTCATCAGTGTCACTAGATGTCATACGTATTGATGCACACTCGCTCCATGCTTCTTCCTGGTCTATAGTTCTATAAGACCTCCTTAATGGGACATATGACCCCTCTCTTATACGACTCCGCCGCGAGCTCTGGCGGCCTTCAAAATCCAATGAGTAAATCCCCATGAAGTGTGTCTTTTTCTCCGCGCTTGTGAAAATCTCATTCGAGTCGCTCGATGTGTCTTTCCGAAGGGGGGTCGAAATTTTGATTCTACAGTTTTCATGTCTGAGATGCTGTTTTGCTACAGTAACAGATGACGCCAACGTATGTTTGTTCGGCGGGACTGGATCTTGGAGGGAGAGGAACTGGGCTTCGGGGCTGGCTTGGAGCTGGGGGTGGCTGGATACGTGAAGGCGTGGTGAGCATTACCAAAAGTGGATATTGGATGATCAGTCACTGAGTGTATACGAGCGCGGTGCCATGGCACAGAAGTGTCTGGCAAAGTGGCTGATCAGACGTGACTACGAAAGTTCCATCCCCATTGGTTCAGACATGCACATAGCCCGGTCACTTCCCCCACTGCAGCATTATACGTTGAAGACTATGATTTCACCAACGGCCGCCTTCCTCTATCAAGAAGACGCCCGAAAATGGCAGACACGGACCATTTTGATACAGGAAAATGCAAATGGCGAGACTTTGCTAATGATGATGCTATGCATATTCGTTCTTCTATGGTGGATATCGCAATGATATTTTACTTGCGAAATTCTGTTGCTGCGCTTGAAGGAATAGTCCCTATGACTTTTAGGCGCAGTATTCAGATATAAAAGGGCCTTTCATTCTTTATCTTCAACGCTTCCTTGCACTTCGGACTTCACGGTGTCTAACTAAAAAAGTGAAGACTAGAATGTGATGGGTTGCTTTTCGCGTCTAAAAACGAACAGCAAGAAAACTGGATGGTGAGAGTTGTCCTCTAGAAACCTTCAGTTGCAAAATGGAGCGAAAGGCCCTGTGGGAGGCTTTTTCTTTGGATGTAGATCTGCGATTGTACATGCTAATATCCTACTTTCTGGGTGATGGTCCAAATCTCATAGTCTTCGAGTGTGAAAGATCCAGCCCAGCAAGGCAAATAAAGCAGACGGTGCTACAGAAGAAGTTTTAAACCAATCCTCCTTCATTGTCTATGTAACCTCCATTCTTCTTGCATATCCTGCATCTCTAAAATCTGCCTCTACTTATAAATCAAAGCTGCATTCTATTATGTGAATGGTGGTGTTAAGAGGATCGAAAACCCAAGCATGTCCGGCTCTCTGCTTTCCTGAAACCATCTCACAGCTGGCCCACGGAGCTTATCTTGCGCCTAGAAGAAATGCAGGGTACTATGAATGGCTTGGACTTTGATATTGCGCACATGTAATGCCCTCGCTCATATATACCATCTGTAGTTTTTGATTTTGATAAGCTGTTGCAAGATGCTCATCACCTTGTCGATTTGGTGATGTATCTGACTACGAGATCGATATACCGGAGGCTCAGGTCCAGACACTTACCCGCTGTCGATGCAGACGATCGTATGTTGTATTCCACGTCTTTATACGCTCAACTTCTCTACGTCCGCAGAAGTCTCACAATTCCCCTCACCGGAGCTTATGATCACTAGCTAAAATCCTTTACCGAAGCAGTTGAATAGACGTTCTGCGCCTCTAAGAGTTTTGTACTAGGTCTGTATGGAGGTTCTCCTCGGGGCCAAGTCATAGTCAACTAGCTGGACCTCTACTTTCTATGGTTTGGATTAACCTGATGCTAGAGATTGTTCGATTTCAAAGGTCACGTCGGTAAGACAGTTCAAATTCATACATATGAGAGTCACAATCGCTTTTCGACGATTTCCTAGATTAGACCGCCAGCTTTCGGCAAACTTGAAGTTCCAACGCAACTTCAGTACCATATTAGTACCTGTCCCTCAGCCTGTATCAAAGAAGACCAGGGATTTATCACGCAAGGCAGCAAAACCAGCCAATAGTATAAGGTAATAAAAATATGCAGGATGCTATTTCCACACTTTACAAGCTCTATTGCAAGGCAATAGCCCTACCATGGGTGACCCTTTATTTCGGGGAAGCGACCGAGGTGGTGAGGCTGCCGCTCTCAATGTACACGCCGCTGAAGTACCAGTCCTCGGCCCCAGCACCATCGTTACCAGAGCGAGGAAGACGAAGAACGCCGAGATGCCAGTCCGCGCCGTTGGAAGAGGTGCTGCCAGAGAAGGGACCAGCGGTCTTGGTAAGCGGGTCCGCGCCGGTGGAGTGCCAGAATGTGACTTGGTTGGAGGAGAAGTTCTGTATCAAAGGTTAGATAATACAACGGTATTTAAACCGATACAATATGTGGGACAAACGTACAATCTCGTATGCAACGTTGTGCCAAACATCAGCATCAAGCGTAACCTTCCACTTGCTCTGGCCGCCCACCATCCACTGCAGGTTGGTGTTGCTGGTACCGCTCTCCCCATTGACCCATCCGTACTTGAGCTCCGTGAAGTGGCTCTCGAAGAAGCAGATCTGGTGCTCGTTGGTGGCGCTCGGGACGTTGGTCGTGGAGCGCTTTATCGAGAAGTGGTAGTAGACGGTGCCCTGGTTGATGGCAGCTTTTGTCTGCGGAATCAGCTCCGTTCTCCACATGTCCGAGTTCCACTTTGCCGTGTTGTCGATTGTGATCTTTGCGCCTTGCGTTGAGCCGGTGTCCGCAGGGTTCTTGAATGTGGGGCCCAGGTTGACATATTTGGTGACTGCGCCCGAGCCGTGGATGTAGTACTGGTAGTTGCCGACTTGATTTCCCCATGACCCTAGAGCGAGGTAAGATTTATGTCGTCATGCAGAGTTGAGTGAGAATCAAACTTACATTTGTTGAGATCCGAACTGGAGGTCATCTCGTTGAAGCGGCCATCCCAGAGGATAGTGCCTAAGAGTCTGGTCAGCAATTTCCAGGTGTGGGATAACAAGTAGAGCATACCAGCGGACACGGCGGTCGCAAGAGCGGTCACAAGAGTAGCGTATCCAAACATGACGACGACCACAGAATTACACGTAGAAATAGGCGACAGAAGGCAAAAGCAGACAAGAAAGAAAAATGAAGCGCCTGCTTCATCTCTTTATGTAGAGCCTGCCTGTTTTGCCATCGCTAATCTCAGGGCGGAGCAGATGATCCGCCGTCTATACCCTGCATGTCAATATAGCGTAAACGAAACATTAAGATCCAGGCCACTGTTGTACGTGCTCGGCGGCGGTTGCGTGACTTCGTCCTTAATAAATCTATATGTAGCCGCCGGCATTTCAAGCACAAGCATGTTTAGTTGCGGCCACACGGTCCGGGGTTGACCCCGCGCATCGTTTAAATTGGTGAGAGAATGTGATCGGGCTGAGATTTTTCCGTCATGATGAGGCTGAGGCCGTCGCACACGCAACGAGCATGTAAGAGACTATGTTTAGAGACGAGAACACGATGGAATCCACAGATGGGTGATGAAGGAACGGCGGAATAGATTAGGTAGTCGAGATTAAGCTCATATTAAGCGGAGATATTTTCCCACAAATTGCCTGTTTAGTCCTAGCTCATGTTTCCCTGCGAATGAAGGGGTTTGTGGAACGTTTCTAGCACACCAAAGCTTGTGCCACGGAATCGAGAGTGAAACAAGCCCAGGTGTCAGATCATGCTTGCTTGATAGCAGTTCTGGCAGAGGTTGGCGTAAAATGCTTTTTTCAAGAAATGAAAAGCTTGAATGTACTTCATCCTCACGGCTCTGGTGAGGAAAGGCCGGCCAGCAGGGTTGTAATTCTGTAAATGCTATTTTGAGATTTAGAATCGTGGGTTTTCTGTGAGGAAGCTTGATATTAAACTAGCAGCGACGTGTACGAATTGTTAGGACCACGACAGGAAATGGGTGTGGTCAAAGCCAAAGCGATGACGGGCACGTTCTAGATAATTAGCATCGCAAAAGAGCACCAAGGTTGTCACCAAAACCTGGGAAGATAAATTGCTGTTTGGGAGAACGTGCCGATAACCCTGGATAGCCTTGGAAGTTGGGAGGGATCTTGGCTAGAATCTCAAAACAGAAGCAGACATTTCCCCGGAACTCCACTTTGGGACAAGGTAGAAGCTAGATTCCGGGGAACAGAGTACAGTCTTCTAGAAGCCCTTGGTAGATCGATTAAGGTGGTGCTAGCTGGTTTCTAGGTTAGTTTGCGCTCAAGATGACGAGCTCTGGAGGGAAGCGCTTCCTACACTAGATATAACCAAGCGAACACTGAAAAGTGCACTCCTTCTTTTGACTGAGTCTAGTTATCGCTTTCGCTCGGGTTGAATACCCCTTTCCCGACCCGATAAGCTTCTGGTGCAGTCCTAAGGAATTAGCGCTCTCGTGAGATTTCTCATGCGATTTCCCAGCCCGCGCGCTCGAAAATAATGCATTTCAGGGTTGTTTGTACGCTGTGTGTCTCTTCCATGCTTCCTAGATTGTCATCATTGACGCAATGTAGGAGGCCAGGTCGAGGTCGGCGAGTCGGAGAAAACCGTTAGCGCGGCACCTGCGTCCTGCGCCCTACGCCTTACACCTGATAAGGGCTTCCCTTAAGGATGTCTCGAAGACTGCAAGATAAGTCCAGAGAATCAGCTGTGCAATTCCTCACTAGCCATTGATCATGATTGACGGCCAACCGAAGATTCTGCTTTTTGGAGCAGGTAGCGTGGGCACGGCGAGTTATTCCCGAAATGCCGTCGATTGCCAAGTGCTAACTTTAATTTCACCTCAGGTCTATCTGTATCTCCTTTCCAAGGTCGCCTCTGCCACAGCTGTTTGTCGATCGAACTACGACGTTGTGAAGGAGAATGGCTTCATCATAAATTCCTCCATCTATGGCCAAAACATACACTTTACCCCAAATGTCGTACGAGATTGTACCCAAGCCAGCGCCACGGACCTAAAGCCATTCGACTATGTCCTCGTGTGCAGCAAGGCCATCCCCGGGACAATACCCATAATAATCAGGCCTGTCGTAACGCCAGGACACACGGTGATAGTTCTTATCCAGAATGGTATTGGCATCGAAGATGAATACGCCACAGCTTTCCCTAACAATCCGATCGTGAGCTGTGTCGTCTATCTACCCGCAACGCAGCGTCCCGCAGGAATCATCAAGCACGGAGAGACCGAACGACTTGAAATTGGAAGCTTTCCTTCTTCCGCGCCGTCCACGCATTCGGAGGTCTTCGCCAAGCTCCTCCGCGATGCTGGCGCCACGGCCGAAGTGTACGACGACGTCCAAATCAAGCGATGGTTCAAACTTGTTGTCAACGCATCCTGGAATCCGCTCTGTGCCCTCACTCTATGCACTGATGTCGAGTTCATGGAGTCCTCGTCTCCTGCCACAGGTCTCGCTTTCGATATCATGCTGGAAGTTTGCGATATTGCCAAGGCTTACGGCTACACGATTTCCCGTGAAGAGACCGAGTTTCAACTTGGACGTGCCAAAGCAAGGATTGCTACTAAGAAAGGGATCGAGCCGAGTATGCTTCAGGACGTAAAAGAAGGACGGAGAATGGAGGTCGAGGCGATCATAGGGAATACAGTTCGGATGGGGAAAGAGAAGAGAGTAAAGTGCGACAAGCTGGAAATGCTCTATGTTCTTGCTGCCGCTCTGGACTCTCGGGTCGACAAGGCCGCATGAGATTAGATCGAGCCTTATATCAAGCCATTTCCAGCATCCTTTTGGACAGTCACCACGGGGCCAAGTCCCGAACATCCCCATATACATTAAATTGCAAAATAGACTATGTTGACCTCAAAGCTAGACACGTCTTCCTCTATAATGCATGTACAGGTCTGAAAGCTTTTAGGCCCCGAAATGGGGTAGAGTGCGTTGTGTTGGTTCAAGCATCCTGTCGGACTGCGACCACAGGTCAAAGTTACTAGCAGTCCTGTCTACCCTGCGTTGTGAACCAGTTCATGCTGGCTTCGAGGCTAGACGTACTTCCCCCCATAATATGTATACAGGTCCGAAGGCTTACAGGGCTCGCAAGGAACATGGCCAAGTGAAAGACTGGACTTGTGCTGATCATCTCCACCATGCCAAAACGATGGCGAACCCGAAGTGAAGGCGCCTTAACACACCGCCGCCCTCGCTTCTAGCGCTACCATGCCAACGTCGACGGCGTCGTCGCTTACCTAAGTTGCCAAGGCCCAAACCCACAGTCACCTAGAGAGGTTTATATAAACAACAACTCCATTTCCTCTCCCTCTCTCTCTCTCTCTCTCACAACCACACTCTCTCACTCACTCTCTCTATCTCTCTCTCTATCTCTCTCTCTATCTCGCCATGGGCGACGATTTTCTCGTCTGGCTCGGCCTCTGTGCCGCAGCTCTCCTCGTCGGAGGCCTCGTCGCCGACGAGCTGCTTCCTGTCGCCAGCGCGGGGCTGGTCCACGCCGGCGAGCGGGTGTTCCACGCCTCGCGCTCGGCCTACCTCTTCCTGGTCTTGGTAGACCACACGATCAAAGCCATCCTCGAGAGGGTGGCCGCCATCCTCTTCGCTGAGGGCCAAGGCCCACCGTCTCCGCCGCCCTCTCCGTCGCCCTCTCCGCCCTCGTCGCCGCCTGTGAGCGCCGCGGTCCTGGCCGCCCTCTCTCGCACGCCGCCACTTCCGCCACCCGCCCAAGAGGCTCCAGTCCGTCGATCGGTTCTCTCCACCATCGACGCGATCTCGGCCCATGAGTCGCTCCCCATTTGGCAGTGGGGGAGTCCCATGGAGCCGCACACGGCGTTTCCGCAATGGGCGCCGCGTCGATACAGGGCGGCTAGGGTCCCTCAAAAGGCCTTACCCACCCTGTCGCGCGCCCAAACGTGTGTGGAGCCTCTTCGGGACCCTCGACTGTTGGCCCGCTCCGTCCAGAGG
>MU002302.1:0-22981 GCA_010093585.1 Melanomma pulvis-pyrius CBS 109.77
AAGTTGGGGGTGCGTGGTGAGTTGGGGGTGCGTGGTAGGTTGGGGAGGGAGGGTGAGGTGTTGGTTATAGAGGTTGTTGGAGTGGTGGGCTTTATTGTGGTTGTGGGGATAGGTGTATGCTTGTACGATTTGGGATGTTTTAGATTTGGCATGTTAGATTTGGGATGTTAGAATTAGGGACACGTCTTTTCTTTTCTTTTCTTTTCTTTTCTTTTCTTTTCTTTTCTTTTCTTTTCTTTTCTTTTCTTTTCTTTTCTTTTCTTTTCTATCCTTGGCCGTTCTCTCTATATTAAATGGCTGAATCCGTCTCTATTCTCCCGTGTCTCTTTTCAACCTCAAAGACATACACATTGCAGAAACAACTTCACCTTCTAGACCCCCGTCGTATGAGGAAGTCTACGACGTCCTACTCCTTCACATGATCAACCACCCGCACACTCGGCAGCCAAACAGACGTCCATTAGCTGAATCAAACGAGGTTATCTTGGCCACTCCGTTGTCCGAGAAGGTGGCAGCTGCATCAAACATCAAGCCCGTTCAACACCTCGCGTGACTAGCTCCCCAGGAAAACAATCCCCGCATCCCGCTCTCTACGACCAGCATACTCCGCAAGGGACTATCAACTCACTCATAGAAGCTGATTAGATACGTATCACGGGTACGAAAGTCTAGAAGATGCAGCCAGATACCCCATCGATGTGCATCTGCGGAATATCCTAGTCTGCAAGCCGCACGGCCGTGAAGCCATGTATTCATTCTCTCCAGCCTTCTAATCTTCGAACGGGAGACAGTTCGCATGCTGGGAAATAAAAAAATTAAAATTAAAATAAAATAAAAATAAATAAAATAGAGGAAGGTCGGTAGTCACAATCTGTTCTAATCAAGTAAAACTAGTGCCCGCGCTGGGCGCCCCACCGAAGAGGGTTAATCCCAGCTTCAAGTCTAACATTGCGAATGTCATAAACTCCATATAACCAGCGTAGCCTTCTTTAAGCACTTGTCGAGAGCAGGGTAAACTAGACGATGGGAAACCCGATCTCTAACGCGCAGACCATGAGCACCGATGAGCACTACACGCCGTAGAAGCAAAAAAGAAAAAAAATCCGCCCCCCGTCAAGCTGTATAGGCCACATCAGAGTAACAACACCCCAATTAAGAGAGTCCAGCTCTTTCAACTTCGTCAAGAGAATTTGTGCTTGGTGGTAATAGCAACAGTATGGCCTTTACTATTCAGGCTGGAAGAATAATACGCCTGAGGAGAGCTCCAGTTCAAGATCCAGAATTCTCGGAATGTAGTGAGACTTCTCATGGGGGTGATTTGGAGAGAGAGAGAGCAGGCGCCTACAAGACCGGAAGATAGCACCGACTATCTCGCCGACAACGACGTGCCTCTTAGATGACGGCTGACAAGGTTCTCCTGAAAAGAGATTCAGCGACGGGGCCAACGGAAACAGAGACACAGCGCCGGATACAAAGTATGAAGCCGTGCGCTGCATAGGCGGCGACATTGGAGATGGGGTTCTGGCCGCGTATTCAGAGCGGCAGAACGGCTCCCATCGCACTGCCGCAATGGCCTACAGGAACGCTCGGGTTGAGTAGAGCTCTCTTCTAGCTGTTGGTGATTTGAGGTACGGCAAAATGCCAGTGGCGGGCGCACAGAACAATAGGGGGGGTGATTTCTTTGGGGTAGATCTTTCGGCTCCCAGCGTAATTGTGGGAGGAGGGCGATTGGGATCTGGGGCGCCCTTGCGTTGCTGTGTCGTATTTGTTAGAGGGACCTGTGTGCCGTTGTATCCAAAACAGGGGGTTATGCGATATCCCCGTCCGAAGAGCTGTTGTGCGGTAGTGGTACGACCATGGATGATATCATTTGGCAGGGGACTCATGTACGTATTGTCCATGTACGACATTATGAGGATGGGCCAAGGGGGTCGGTTGGGATTTATGTCGTCCCGTCGTATGCGCCAGAAGGGGCTTTGCGTGATTGATGGGAGGCTGTGCTGTCCTGTTGTGTATACTAGATGGGTATTTACATTGGTAGTGTCATGTCTTTGTCCTATGCATGGCTGAACGGCGGTGGCACTGTGAGAGCGACGATTAGGTGCTCTTTACAGCTGCGAGAGAGAAGGATATAGGGGTTCACGACGCGAGGCTATGGGAGGTTATGGGAGGTTATAGGAGGTTATGAGAGATTACGAGAGGCTATAGGAGGCTACTTTTGATTGTGTTTTACTATTCTCATGTGAGAGGATGTCCTGTGTAGGAGTTTCAGCAATGAATGGTGAGGTTCAACGCGGATGTAAGAATGCCTCCATTCCCCCAAGCTACCGGCATCTATAGAAGTACGTGAGGGGACGATGAAAGAAAAGCTGATTATTACCGATACCTGACCTAAGATGAGGTGTACAAGAGGCCGGCTAATGTCATGTCTACTACGTAGCACTATGGAGTACAGCTCGTGACGATGCATTGAAGCACTCGGTGGAGTGAGGACTTGATCAATGCATCGTCTTGGGTCCGGGGTGCCTTGCGACGACATGTCGATTGCGGAGGCAATAGAGGCTGGATGTGATGCGGAGTGTGTAGATCCGGCTTGGATGTGCACATTTTCTTGCACACGGTCTTGGGTATGGGTTCGCAGTCGCCGGTGCTGGATTGATCTGGATGAGGTGATGGTGGTGCGACTGGGCCCAAACGGGAAGGGCCAACCAGCCACTCAGAAAGTCGAGCAGCTGTGGCTGAGGCTGTGCTCGACAGCACCTGTTTATCGGCCAAGACGAGAAAGCCTAGATTTTCCCGTTACGTGGCCTTGCATTTGTTGGCATGGGAAACGAGCTGAAAGGCAAAGTCAAATGGTTGCCATGGGTCATGTGCTGTGCGACGAGAAATTTGCACGACAGACGCGGATTGGTCGCGGTGTTTCAGCCCCACTCTTAGTGGCTGAAAAGATCTGGGCCGATCTTTGGATCTCTGACGGCATGGATTGTGGCACGGCCTTCCCACGACAAGGGTAGCGATGATGAGACGATGGGGCTAGGTGAGCGCATGTTGATATAGGCCGTCAGGGAATTGCACCGTCCTGCATACCGTGTGTCGACGAGAGGGAGGGACGGTGGTGCAGGCGCCGCAACCACGGGACTGTCGCCAACGGCGTGCGATGCACGTTGGACAGCAGGGCGCACACGCAGCCACGTATGTGCTCTTGTGCACAGTTGTGTGCTCGCTGTGCCCTGATTCCGCCCGGCCCAAGGAGGACAGGACTCGAGACGAGCACCAATGATGCCGCGGGCTCGAAAAGGAGGTTTCGATTAGGTTCGTCGCTCGACGTAATGGGCGCGCCGAAAGCAGACGGCAAGCAGACGGCGCGTGGGGATCAGCAGCGGCCGCTCCTAGGCGGGCATTTTCAGAGTCCACCGATCGAGACGCGCCAGATTCCAATACTCACCACGGCATGGATGGACACCGGGATGCGCATCGACACGGGACCGCGCGCGAATCAGCGCCGCCGCCCAATCTCCACAGGGCACCTGTTGTCCGCCAACTCCTGTCTGCAGCCTTGTTTCGCACTGCGCACCCTCGCCGCGGGCGGCCTTCTGGCACGGCGAGTCCGCCGCGCGGGCGCTGCAGCAGGACGCGGCCGTCGCATTGAATTGCGAGTCGCTGAAGATCCAGACGGCGCAGGCCGCGGGCAAAGGCGCACGCGAAGCTGAAGGGCGGCGGCGGCGAATCAGCGCGCGGCCGGGCTCCAGCCACACGGCCCGCCTGCGCGCTACGGCGCCAGCCTACACTGGATTGCCCCTAGCGCTAGCGCGTGTCGCCAATCCGGTTTTAGTCTCGTTAGTCTCCTGCTATGACGAGGGCTGCAAGGTCGCAAACGGGGTGGATCCGCAAATCTCCCTTAAGTTTGGCCCTCACCACCTCGTCGCCGTCCCGCAGTCCAGTTCTCTTCTCCAGCTTCAGCTTCAGCTTCTCCTTCTCCGCACCCCTCGCTCCGCGAGCTTGCCCACTGCCATTGCCCACCATGGCCCTCGCCCACCTCTTCGTCCGAGTAAGTAAACACGCGCCCGCCTTCCCTATCTGCCAATGCATCCATCTACCCATCTATCCCTCGGCCCGTGCTAACTGCAATGCTAGGATGACGGCCAACCCGCCAGCAACAGAGACCAGCCGGGCTCCAATTCGCTCTCCGGCCTCGTGTCCACTCTCGTGCCCACCCTCCTGCTGGCCGTCCTCTTCGTCACCCTATTTCTCATCTTCCGCGGCAAGTTTCGCCGCGTCTACGCGCCCAGGACATACATCGACAGTCTGGGAGACCAGCGACGGACCCCCGCCCAGAGCCCTGGCTTCTTTGGCTGGATCAAAGACTTCCGAGCCATCAGTGACCGCCATATCCTGGACCACCAGTCCATCGACGCCTATCTCTTCGTGCGCTACTTCAAGCTCCTGATCATCATCAGTATCTTGGGATGCTGCATCACGTGGCCCATCCTGTTTCCCATCAACATCACCGTAAGACGATCCACCCCATTGCAATTCGCGTGTCTAACCAGAATTAGGGTGGTGGTGGATTGACCCAGCTGGATATTCTGACCATGGCCAACGTGGTCAATGTCAATCGCTACTACGCCCATGCCTTGGTATCATGTGTTTTCCTCGGAATGGTCATGGTCATCATTGCCCGAGAGTCCTTCTTCACCACGAACCTGCGCCAGGCCTATCGCCGCTCTCCGTGGGGCGCCAGCCGTCTCTCATCCAGGACCATCCTCTTCACCAACGTCCCCAAGGCTCTTACCCAGGCCGTTCTCTTCGAGATGTTTCCCGGTGTCCAACACGCTTGGGTAGCGTCCAATTGCAAGGAGCTCACCAAGCTCATCGAGGACAGAGATGACGTCGCCTTCAAGCTCGAAGCCGCCGAGATTCAGTTGTCGCGTGATGCCAATCTGAACCGCACCAAGGTTGCAAAGGGAAAGAAGGCCTACCAAGGCGCGGACTCTGAGGATGGATCGAAATGGCTCAACCCCAAGGATCGTCCCACGCACAAGCTCAAGTTCCTGATCGGAAAGAAGGTCGACACCATTGAGTATGGCCGACAGCATCTCGCCGAGGTCATCCCCAAGATCCAGCTCGAGCAGGACAAGCATTGGAACGGCCAAGGTGATCTCGTTGGCGCCGTTTTCCTAGAATTCGACTCGCAGAGGTCCGCCCAAGACGCATGGCAGATGATGCTGAAGAAGAAGACCAAGCCCAACGCTAAGATGGCCGCACGACAGCTCGGTGTTCTTCCTGGAGAGGTTGTGTGGAACAATCTGCGGATTGGCACTGCGGAACACTTGGTCCGCTGGGCTGTCGCTACTGGTGTCATCACTGCTATGATTATCTTCTGGACAATTCCTGGTAATTATTATCCTCCCCTCACCACATTTCTTTCTCTGACCAGTCGCAGTCGCCTTTGTTGGTATGGTCTCGAATATCAACTACTTGACAAAACTCGTGCCATTCCTCAGCTTCATCAACAAGATCCCCACGGTCATTCTCGGTGTGGTCACTGGTCTTCTACCAGTCGTCATGCTTGCCGTTCTCATGGCATTGGTGCCCATCTTCTGTCGCTTATTGGCTAAGCTTGCTGGTTATGTCACGCTCTCTCAAGTTGAGCTGCAAACACAGTCTTGGTACTTCGCCTTCCAAGTCATTCAGGTCTTCCTCATCACCACTTTCGCTGGTGCTGCCACCACGGTGATCGACGCGGTCAAGAAGGATCCCGGCTCCGCGCTCACTCTCCTCTCGAACAATCTTCCCAAGGCATCCAACTTCTACATCAACTACTTCGTTCTCTTCGGCCTATCTGCTGCTGCTGGCTCACTCCTCAACATTGGCGGCTTCGTTGGCGTCGTGCTTCTTGGTCGCATTCTCCCGGGCAAGACACCTCGCAAGGTCTTCCAGAAGCTCACCACCCTCGCTGCGCCCATGTGGGGATCTGAGTTCCCCAAGTGGGTCAATTTGGGCGTCATTGCTCTCAGCTACTCGTGCATCGCACCCCTGATCTTGGGCTTCAGCACCGTCGGTATCTCCCTCATCTATGTCGCGTTCCGCTATAATTTCCTATACTGCTACGAGACAAACATCGACACCAAAGGTGCCGCCTATCAGCGCGCCCTGTCGCAGCTCATCACAGGTGTCTACATCTCGGAGCTCTGCCTGATTGGTCTTTTCGCAATCGCCACCGGCGACAAACCGGCTGCCGCAGGGCCCCTCGCCATTGAAGCTGTTCTCCTTGCATGTACTATCGTGTTCCACGTTCTCCTTCGCAAGGCACTCGTCCACCATGAAGCTCGCATTGCGTATTCGGATCCCGTGGCAACGCCTCACAACCACGTCGAGAAAGGTGTTGGCGAAGTCGATGGTGCCGGCTTGCCAGCCGAGAAGGGCTCCATGAGCAAGAGCAATTCGCCTGTCGTCCAGCCCCGCGCTACTCGCATTCCCGCCTTCATCTCGCGCATCATCAACCCAGAGTCCAGCTCCACAGCCACACTCTCTTCCACGCTCGAGCAGTTCTACCACACACCGCAGCAGCCGCTCCCCGTCGACATCGCCAAGCGTGCCTACTTCAACCCCGCCGTGACGTCCCCTACCCCGGTGCTCTGGATCGTGCGCGACGAAATGGGCATCTCGCAGCGCGAGGTTGTAAACACTACGAAAGCGGTGCCGGGCCTTGTCATCACGGACGAGGGGGCCACATTCAACGAGAAGAACAAGGTGGACTGGAAGGGCGCGGAGAATGGGTCGGCGAGAGAGGCGCCTGTCTACGAGGAGAAGGTCATCTACTAGACTTTGATATCCTGCCCGGTGGAACGAAGTAATTTGAATTTGCCTCTACGAGCATCGTCTTTCAGGATGACTCATGACGAACCGACTGTTGGGGGCTGGCATGTGATGGGCCCAAAAGAAAAGAAATGGATTGGAATTGGAATGATATGGAGTTTGATACCACGTGGGGTCGACTACCCTTCTCTCTTAGTTTGATACAGACGAGTTCAAGAAGCGGATATTTTCATTATATTTCCTGCGACCGATCAAGACGCGGTGGTGGTGGTTGTGTGTGTACTTTTCAAGCCAAGCGAAAGCCAGATAATTAGACCCGGCGGCGTCTTTAGCAAATAATACAATTGTAATGCTCTGCAAATAAAGAATCTTTTCAATGTTTTTCCCCGTTGTTTTACTTTGGACTATTTGTCCAATTATTTATTTTATTAGCCTAGGCTTTCTTACTTTACTCCAATCCGTCCTGCAGCTCTCGCACCCAAAACGAGCTCGTCTCCCCCGGCGCATCCCTCGCACCCACCCTCGTCCCCCCAAAATCCCTCGTCTCCGCCCTCCTCCCTCCCAAATCCCTCGTCCCGCACTCCTTCGGCCCAGCCCAACCCGACCCCAAGTCCGCCCGGCCTACGGATGGCCCCCGGCGTTTCACGGCGTGCGGAGGAAATCGAGGGTCCAGTCCCGGGGTGCCAAAGTCCGGCCGTCGGGAGGAGGAGGCGCATAGATCGGTTCCAACCCCCAACCCCCCTCCCCCCTCCCCCTCCCCCTCCCGCGATTTTTATTTCCGTCGTCTGTTTGGGGCGGGGAATTGAGGTGGGTGGGTGGGTGGACGGGATATATTTACTGTACAGTGTTTTATCCATGTATGTATTTTCGGGTCATTATGGGAGGTTACTGTGGGGGGGTGTGACTGCGACTATTTCTCATGGTTAGTAGCGACGGCAACTTTTCATGGCGCCTCGTTGCTTGGCCATGTTCGTCGAGCAGGCGAGGTGTTCGAGGTGTGTTTTGGAAGATGACATTAGCAGAAAGAGGCGGTCATGTGAAATGAGAGTCTTGATATCGTATTTTCTGAAAATCGTAGAACCTGAACTCGTCCGAAACCCCCCACCCACAAAATAGTGTACAAAAAAACCGGCCAGAAAATGCACCGTCTATACAGGTCGCCGCCATGCAAGAGTGCGGGATCAAGACAATCAGTAACCTGATGTCGACCCAAAAGCCACAAAAGCCACCCTCCATCCTATCCAAAACCGAAATCCCCCCACCTACCCAATATTATATACGCATATGTTTACGCCCCGAACCCAGTCGTTCTTAGAGCGTGACAAACGTAATCAGTATACTCATCCATACCTGCGCCTCGCAGTTCCCCGACTGCGTCCAGCGCTACCAGGACCGATGTCAATGCTTTGTAACTCCAAACTCAAAGCATGCATGTCCTCGGACTGATTCCCATAGCCCGCGTCTATGGGTATCTTTGCAGGAATAGGGGGCCCCGACATAGACTGCCTTGATCCAGCACCGTAGCTTGGGCTACTTCCGTATCCACCCACGTTCTCACGTTCACGAAGAACATGGGAAGTGTTGGGAATATGTGATGGCGATGAGCGCGTCCCAGGAATGAAGGATGACTCTGGTCTTTGGTTCCGCTTCTGAAGCCTATTGCGACCTTCGGAATTATACGGGTCGTGACTGGCAAGAACCATGGCACCTGCATTCACGGGCGAGTTGTTGCTGCTGTAGTGATGCCTCGTGGAGACCAACGCGTTGCTAGGGCTTCCGGTAGATCCAAAAGACGCACTGGCAGCGTTTCGTATCCTCTCACGCTCCATTCGTTCCTGCCGATATTTGCTCTCCCTCTGCTTAGCGGCCTCGAGGTCGCGAGCCCCACTCAGGGTGGCTCGCTCTCGTTGTGGGCGCTCTTTCTCGCCGCCCTTGCGTTCTGGCTCAGGTGCCCAGCTATCGAACGGTAAATGATCGGAAGCATCGATGACACGTCCACTAAACGTGACAATTTGGCCTTTGTCGTTGAACTCCATACTACTACCAGGGCGCTCATCCTCACCACCATTTGAGTTGGGGTTTGGCGATCGTGACAGAGTTGGGTTCAACACATCGAAGCTGTCTGGACCGAAAGCAGAAAATCTTTGCTCCCCGGTGTTTGAGTCGGAGGGCGGTGGTCGCGGAGAGACGGATTTCCGCGTAGGCATGTTGCGTGATGGCCCTCTCGAAGAGCGATTATTGACTGGGCTCTGTGTATTTCCCGGACTAACAGCGCGGGGCTTAATGATCGGGGTGGGTTCATGAACGGGAGACGTGTGTCGTGGCTCCTGTGGGGGTGCATGTGGATAGTAATCAGGAGAATCCACTGGAGCAAAGGACTGATGATGGACAAGTTGATGCGGTTGCAGAGGGGTCTCATACTGTGGAGAGTTTCGATAATCTGGCTCCGAATGCTGCCGTAGGCGCAACGGCGTCTCATAAGACGGTGAAGTCTCATATCCGCCCGAGTCTCTGTTTTCGCCTCGGATGCTCAAACGGGTCTCTTGACGAGACGGTTGATATCCGGCAATTAGGCTGGCCGGGATCAAAGAAGTCTCTTGTCTGAGAGGGGATGCCGCCATTGTATCCCGGGACACTGGCCGACTTATGGGCTGCGGAGATGCACGAGGATGTGTATACCGGCGCTCTGTAGACTGAGGAGTGGAATAATCGGTTGCCGGGTATGACTGAGGCGGAGAATCATATCCCATTTGAGTGGGCTCGTCACGATACCGAGCAAAATTGAGCGGTGCTGGGGAATCGTCGTGGTAGCTTGGCGGCGGCTGCTCGTGATGCTGTATTATGGTGGAGGCATTGCTTCGATGCATCGGCGGCGGGGGTGGGATGTCGTCTTCATCTTCAACCGTGGGTTGCATTGCACTGGATGGACGCCCATGCGAATCATAGAGATCATAGGGAGCTTGTGAGTCCATGTAGCCATCGGCTTGATAGGGGTCATGGGGCGAGACTTGTTCGTGACTGCGGTTACTATTTCGACTCATCCTCAGTGGTTCGACATGATATGACGGCTCTTGATACAAATTCAGCGACTGATGGTAATCGTCGTCAGCGAGCTGAGAAGTGTATGACTCTTGTCGAGGAGGCTCCGGCTCGTATGTATTATGCGTCGGAACACTTGGGGCGGAATAGGAGTGGGGAAGTTCGATAGAGCGTCCCTGCGCGTGGCCATGAGATGACCTGAAGTCGTCCTGGGACATGGTCCGGCCGCCGAAATCGTGGACATGTTGTGGGACCGAGTCAATGGGTTGGACTTCATATGGCTTGGGTGCAGTGTAGGACATGTCGAATCCATCTTCGTTGTACTGCGGGGTGTTCGACCCTGGCTGAGGCGGAATAGGCGATGTGTTGTATGTATCAAGCTCGGACGATCGCGATGGTCGCTGCTGGTGTTGAGGCGTGTGGTGATCCTGGGTCGGCGTGCCATTCATTGTTGGCGTGGCATCGGGCAGGGCCCGTCGGACAGGTTGCACATCAGGAGGAGGGGCCCGGCGCTGTGTCGAGGTGGGCTCGTTCGGCCGCTGCTGGCGCGGAGTGCCGTAGCTGCGAGGGCCCGCGGACTGCAGACTGGGACGCTGGTCTGGCGTGCCGACAGGAGAGGGCGACGCGCCCGTAGGGTCGGACGGAAGAGGTCTCCGCTTGACGGGTGTGCTTTTGCTTTCGCGGGGCCCTCCAACGGCTGGGCCTTGGGCATCGAGACGCCCGCTCTCCGCCTTCTTCTCTACGATGCTCTTTTCTGCCTTGGGACGGGTGTCGTAGTAGGTAAGCTCGATCCGAATCTCTCCGGCGTATTTCCCCTTGCAAGTGAGGCCGTGCCATGTGTCGCTCTGCCCTCCGCCGGGTGTCAGGATCGACTCGAGGCTGGCCCACGTCTCCCCGATTAGCTCCGTCTTCTTGTCGTCATTGAAGACGGACACTTTGAGCTGGTGGTAGTCGGGGGAGTCGTGGACGGTGAAGCGCAACTCCTGGTCCCTGTGGCCTTGTCAGTGCGCGTTGACCGAGGTGCTCGAATGCACTCACCATTTGGGCGTCTGGCCGCCCCTCTTGTCCGTTGTTGTCTTCTTCGCCTCCTTACCGAGGCGGGCAGCACAGTAGGGATCCTGCTTCCCCATGGACCGTCTGTTGGGCAGGTTCTTTGCTCGATCAATTATGGCCACCAGAGTGCCGATGATGGGTCCGTCCACCGTCATGTCCGAGAAGATGCCCGCCGTGTGCTGGCCGCCCATGGTGTTTACTTTGGTAAGCTTCGTAGTCATGATTGGGCGTTCGGCACGCTGCTAGAGCGCGGAACTCTGGGGGAGCGTCGAGATGGCGAGGAGAGAGTGTGGCCCGGAGGGTGGGTGGGATGCGGAGGCCGCGGCGGCGGCGTGGGTGAATGCGAGGCGGTGCATGCGCTGCAGTTGTCGGTGGAAGACCAGAGAGAGCGGAGCGAGGGCCCAGTGCAGCACAAAAGAACGACTGGCGGCACGAGTGGTGGTGGTGGTGAGTGCTGCAGAGAGCGCTGCACTGCGGGCCATTGTTTTGTTATGTTGCTGCATGAGGGTGGCTGGACCCAGCCACGGCGCTAGCTGGCCAATCAACGCGTCGGGATCTCCATCACCAAGTCGATGCCCTCGATACCCGCCGCCATCAGCGCAGTTCACGCTGGTTCCTTGCAGCCCCGAAACGCAAGCTCTCCAATTGCCCCATGTGGCGCGTTGGCCGCCCTATCGACGATTGCATACGCGTTTCGCAGCCCTCTGCGGCCTTCCTGCGGCGGGGCGTTGCTGCCGCCAACCGCAACTGGGCCCGTTTCTTGCCCACCAGCCCAGTTCTGGGATGGGCGCAAGAGGATCAATATGGCTCCACTTTACCCCATTGTATCTGCCACAGACTACTACAAATATATCATGTTGGAATTGACCTTGCCGTACCCTTTGTAGGCAGCATATGCATCAAGTTGCTAGCAACCGCGACGCTGCGACTCTGCGACTCTGCGACTCTGCAACTCTGCGCCTCACAGCCTGGATGTCATCGAGTAGTCCACGGGCACTAGACGCGTAGCATCGCCGTCTGCAGATTTCCTGTTCTGGTCATCTTTTCTGGGGACCTGTCGAAGAGGTTAGCGATCGACAATAGGCCGTCAGGCACATGTCCGATAGGACCAGCCTCTTCAATTCCGGGCTTCCACCATCCTTGATATGGCCGCCACCCTTCGAGGCGTGCCATGCACAATCGCACTTCTTCCAGTATCGATATGAGCTCGACTGTATAGTATGCCGGGATACCGTTGACCATTTCTTCGAAGTCGGACCACATTTACAAGTCGCGATACTGAATATCCTTGGTCTTTTGTCCGGTGTTGCTCCTCAGGAGGCTGGGACGATCATGCTCGCCGCAGGCTTCCTTCGTCTGACTCATCCATATCTTTCCTATCCTGAAGTCTTCTCTCCACGGGCTCTTGGTGTTGTCGGGCTCATTCCTGTGTCCGGTCATCGATCGTTCGCGAGTCCTACATGCCAAAAGGCTTATCGGAATGCGTACGCGGATTCGGCTGATCGACATGCGAGCGTCTGTGTTCGTCTTTCATACATACCTGTATCCAGGAGCCAGGTCAAGCAAATTGTAAGTGAACATCGTGTTGCGCTAATGTCCCAGACGAGCCTCAAAAAATGGTACTCGGGACGCGTCATTCCAGATCGTCAAACTTAGGCACGTTTGCACGTGGCGAAGGCAGAAGACTCCGTCACTTGGCTACCCAGCAAATATACGGCTTCGAACCCTCTACTCCAACTCAATGGACGGGCGAGAGGGTGTTTAATCTATATCATATTAAAAGGCAATAGTCTGGATCGTCGATAAGACTAGCGATGGATCCGAATTTGATTTAGCATCTTCATTCTCCATTCGCGAATACGACATCTCTGCTTCTGAAGAGTCTCGATCTATCTCAGCTGAAGGCATTGGGTAGAGCCGGCTCATACCGATACTCTGCAGATAGTGTCACAGATCGGCAAACACAGAATCCTTGCCTCGCATGCAGACCGTTCTCGCGTACAAACGACTTGCTGGCTCTGGGATAAGTACGCATTTTCCCGCCCTGTCTCTCCTCCCGTGACATAGGACTTGCATCGCCATGATAATGGAAGTTCTTGATCAGATTTGTCAGATGATGTTTGATATTACATGCAGATCGTTTGCCTTCCTCGTCCTACACGCGAAGGCTAGTAATCGCTTTGCCCGGTACACGGGACGCTGAAGCAATATCAGAATCCTTGGAACGGACAAGCACCATTTAAGCTTGAACAATCGATTCCGAGTCGACGTTGGTTCTAACCAACCGCATCACACGGGAAGAGCTTATAATCATGCCACTTCATTTACCGATGTTCTAGAGATACATCCTTGTGCATAAGCGCACGCAGAGATGGTGTCGCAACGAAGAGCCAGAGAATCCTTGCGTGGTCAAGAATTCCGGACCCGGCCCGACGAGGATAAAGACGTTCGTTTCAATCAAAATCTTGAACCAGCACGCCTAGATGCCGGCTTTTATATTGCATTCAACCGCCGCCTATTGACGCTATTCGAATGCTAGAGCGATATGGGAAATAAGTCGCTCTTTGACCACCTGGTTATCCGGGGAACAGGTGGTTGTAGGATTCTCCTAGAGCAGTCTGGGCTTAAAGCTGCGGCTACAGGGAATAGGCGTCGGAAGCCAGGACGAAAATAGCAGATAAACGTACCGAACGAAGCATCTCGCCGTCAGCCAGTTGGAATTCATTTTACGTTTCCAAGGCATGTACCCTCCTATATGAAGTTGTGAGGGAGGGGTACAAGCATTGTGACCTCACATCACTTCGTATTCCGGCAACCACAATCTCCCACTATGTTGAAAAAGGAGTTGAGCAATTACAGAGAATATAAACCAACCGTATACAGAACTGACTAGAAACTTATCGGCGACTAGAGCGCGGCGGAAGCCGGCAAACAACCGTCGTCAAGACTCGCGAATTCACCGCTTGCACCTTTTCAACCCAGTTCCCCTACCCACTTGGACGTATCGCACGCCCCCTGTCTATACGTATATAACCCGCCGATCCCTCCCCAGTATCCTCGTCCTACACGATATCCAAGTTCCATCCAGTCGACGCTCTCTCTGCGAACTCTTCACATCCATCTCCACGACCTTTTCGGCAACTTCTTCACGCCCAAATCACCACACCTCAACCAGCACGTCCCATCTTACCAAAACCAACAACATGAAGGCCTCCATGATCATCGCATTCCTCTCCGCCGTCGTCGTCATGGCGAGCCCCGCTGCCGTAAGTTTCCTGTCCGATACGTTACATGTCGTGTCGTGTTCCTAGCACGTTTCCTGCACGTAGCCGCTGCGATCGGCGCGCCACAGCACCACGCCGCAACCTCACAGCAGATCTCCAAAGCTACCGCCAGATGCCATCTGCTTACTGTCTGACGTGCAGGTCTCTCTCAACCGCTCCACTCGCGAAGTCATCGTCGACGACGCCGTCGAAATCCAGTCCTGCGTCGAGTGCCCCTGCAGCGGCTTCGATGGCTCGTGCCAATGCGTGTCCAACGGCTGCTGCTGCCCGCGATAAGACACATCAATATCATCACCATCGAGACGGATGTTGGATGGTACAAGGAGTTCATTATTCTCGCTTCCATTTCCCACGCAATTGTTATTTACGCGATGGCAATTTTCAATATGAATTCATGACTTTACATTGTAGGATATACCAGTGCTCTTTACCGTCCCGGGTCGCATAATTGTTCGGCCCGGAATACCAATTTTTTTTTTCTTGCAGATGAATATTGGATCTTCGTGGAGGTTTATGGATAGCTTGATGCATTCACATTTGTGTATTAAAAAGCCTCGGGCAATATGTAGAAACTGTTGTCCTTGTCGCGAGGATATCATTCTAGTCAAACCGTCAGAATGCATTGTCCTCTTTTGACGACTTTTGAAAATCATATCCCTCATCTCCTTGGAGCGAAAAATGTGTAACGTTCTTCATCCAATATAAGGTACTTTGTATTCGTTCAGATCCAACATTTGACATGGAATCCCAAAGTGGCCTAGTGCATGTGCATCTCGTGATAGCGCGTCAACGCAACTCACGCATCCCCAGATCCTCATCCCACAACTCAGAAAGTTACTTTCGTCCACCACTCACCACTCCCCCGCCAGCACGCAATCCCCACATAATCTCAATGTCCATAACGCCATGCCGCTGCACACGCCCTCCCCGCACCGCTTCTTAGCACCGCACCCCTCCTCCACCCCCCAACCCACGAAACCCAAGCCCCAATCGAGCCTCAGACATGGCTTCACTGCGCAGACCCCCAAACCCGCATTCTCCGCGCTTCAAAGTGCAGACGCACAGAAAACGGCTCCGTCGAAACGATTCGTTATCACGCCGGTGCGGAGCGTCCCGGGCCGCGCGGGTGCAACGCGCGGGAGGGAGGACGAGGCATGGACACAGGCCCAGACACAGCAGACGCCGCGGGCAAAGCTGGCGAGGAAATTAGAGCGCGGGGAGAGTATTGAAGAGGGGTCGCAGAGCAGTCCGTCTGGATCGCCGAGATATCGAGACCCCGACGGTGGGATCGCAGGGCCCATTGAACAAGGTTCCTCTATGTCTGCGGGACACCAGGACGGGAAACATGAGGAAGATGAGGGAGACGATGATGATGATGAGGAGATGCTGTTCACACCACGCGCTAGAAACGCGAATGCTAACAAGCGCCGCCGCCTCTCTCCTGTCCCGTCTCATTCACTACCGGCTGTCTCCATCTCCACCCACGCACAAGCACAACCACCGCGCACGCCTGCCCCAGCGTCCAACACCTATCGCTTTCTTGCCCCGACTCCTCGAACCCCTCAGCTCTTCTCAAACTCCAACCCAGCCCCCACGACCACAACCACAACCTCGACCGCCACAACCCCAGCCCCAGCGTCCACTCGCCCACACTTCATCCTCCCGCCACAACATTTCTCACCCCCGAAACCCTCCAACCCCCTACCAGAAACCTTCTCCCCCTCGCGCAAAGGGCAGAAATATGTCCCAGATGGCCTAGCCTCAACGTTGCAGTCCTGGATCGTGGAGGCCGCAAATACAGGGTACGCAGCGCAGACGCGGGATACCGTGATCTGGGGGCGGGAGAAGGAGGACGGCGTCAAGATGAGGGTCAGAGTCACGGATATACGCTCGGGTGGTAGAGAGCGGGGCGCAGAGGGCGAGGTGGAGTGTTATCCTGGGGGTTTTGTACTTGCAAGCGGAGATGCGGAGACGAGGACGTCGAGCATTACGGGAGATGCAGTGGCGATGAGAGTGATGTTGGCTGGACAGGGCGGCGCGAGGGGCGCAGGAGGCGTGAGGGTTAGAGTGGGCAATGTGCTGGGGATTCGGGCGCCGATGTGGGATGTTGAGGTTGGTGGCGAGACATGGATTGTGGGTGTGGACTGGGTTGTGCTGTGATGATGAGTATAATCGCATGATGAGAGGAGAATACATGAGTCATGATAAGATGATATGAGCAATGAAGAAACGATTGACGCCGAGTACAATTCTTGTTCATTGTGCCTAGTGGTTGTGCTCCAAGTTCTCATCTCTGAGTGAACGATTTCGTGATCTAGGGTAAATATCTACCTGGTGGATACTGTAAGACTTAGTACAACTACAAAGGTAATTTGATTCCTTACCTTTTAGCAGGACGAATTGGCCGTCTGATGTGATCGCTTGGAGGTGCGAACACGGAGGGCCACAACTACAATAGTGGATAATATGAACGAAAAGAGTAAATATTGGTTGTAACAAACGTCTGTGAAGAAGGTAGAGCGAAAAAATAACATATACATAGATACCAGTATGTAGAATCTTTTGTAAAATATCGTTGTTCTGACATCGTTCGCTTGCCTCCAAAAAGTACCATAAAGACTGGATGCCTACCGTGGTTTGAGGCGCTGAGATTGATGACTGTAGAAAGGGATATTCGCCAAGGCAATCATGGAGCCGCTGGAGCTTTCTGGTGGTGGGCTAGTTCGTCGAGCTCGATACTGCTGTCTCTAAGAAGGATGGCGCTGTTCAAGCTTACATTCGCAACCGTAGCATCAGAAGCAGCAGACTTGGCGCCCTAGGCGACTGCTTTTTCTTCGCGAGGTCCTGCGGTATATTAAAATAGCGTGCCTGTAGTCTTTCCCAGGCCACCACCAGAGCGTCGTGAACAATGTCGGCGAGAGAACTTGGCTCCTTTTCGCTCTTGCGGTTGCGTTGATTGATGAGTTCGCGCATAGTCCTGGCTAGGATGTCGCTGGTCAAGGAATCTATCATGTTGGCTTCGGATGATGTCTCGTCGGCTGTCTCGTCGACCTTGTTCGTCTGATAGCGCCGCTTTGAGGATGTCATGGGTCCTAGCAATAAATTAGCATCTGCTATCAGCTACTCTCGGCGTGCATGTCAGTGTGATGTAAAGCTACGCATAGTGTCTTGCGCCCTTCTTATACAGGCGGGGAAAAAGCCATCAAGACGCTGACTGATGTAGTGCCGCGGAGAATTGGCATACTCACCATCTTGTGCACCGCTTTTCCTCTCCATCTCTGAAGACTCCAGCGTGACTAGCCGAGGCTCAACGTGAATACCCCCATTATGCAACGCCTCATACACATCGTGTATGAGAGATTGACCGAGTCTCATCGTCTGAGTAAAGTCATAGCCCAGGCTTGAGAAATCAGGCCAGTTGTATTTGTCATGAGCCTCGTAGAATTTGAGTGTTTTGAGGATCTCCTCCAGCTTGCCGGCGTCGTTGGAGGTGTACTTGAGAGGTAGGGCCTCAGTTACAACGACTTCCATGGTGGCGCCGATTATGTAGATAGCCCAGTCCGCTGGCTAAAGTCAGTGGGTTGCTGTAGTGAGAAGAAAGGAGTGAGGGTGACATACCGGGCTTTGTCAATGGTGCACTGCTGTCACTGCCGTGCGGTGTTTGTGGTGGCATGGTTCCTCTCTCGACGTGTAAAGAAGTGAGATAGGAGATTGAGAGTTGAGAATTGAGTTGTGAGAGGAATGTGAGAAGATAGAATTGAAGCGAAGTGGGACGTGGAGGGTGGAGGAAGGCGCTTGACTGTTCCTTCTTCTTTTGGATTCAACGCAACAAACGGATTGCACTCGTCGCCAGAATACCTGAACACCTTCATAGTACATTGAACTATAGATATCTCTAGCGCTGAAATCAAACCTTTGCATTGCCCTTATAAAGATTACTTGCTATAGTGAGCGATGTTGCATACTCGGAAATTGGAGCTTTGCGTGAAACAGAGTGAAGTTAATCTTGGAGAATGAAAGGTCACAAGCGAGAGAAAGATTCTAAGAGTGTGACTATACTGGTTCTATTCATTCGTTTCAGTAAAAAGCATCATACGGAGTGCGCGAAATATGACCTCGTCCTAATCAATACAGTAGGAAGGTGTGAGGGGTGACGATAGAATTATAACTTCTGTCTCTTCTAAACCAAAATTCGTGACCATTCATCAATTATAGAACCAGTGGTAAGGGCTCACGCCAAGCCAAATATGCCCGGGAATAATAGCTCTCGACGTGACCAAGTCCGAGAGTACCACCATTGCATCGTCGTCCGAGCGGGATCCATGGCTCTAGCTTAGGCCTGAGCCGATGTTAAAAGCCCCTAAGTTTTCATAGCTACCAAGTTTTCTGAAGATTGGTCGGGTTTCCCTAATGGTAACCAAATAACCTTGCCCAGACATAGTGTGATTTTTCGCCAAGAGGATGAAACGCAAGGTTAAACCAGCCATACAATGGCCATGACAACCAGATCCGTATCTGTGCCATTCTTATAATTCTCGATCTAGAGACAGTTAGACCGCTCAAATTCATCAGGCCTTGATGCTACCTCTTACCGCGCACTCATCACTCACATCCAAAATTATCCGATTTCTCCTTTAATTTATCGCCCACGCCATTGCTCTCCATCAAATCATCTTCAACTCCAAACTCGCACCGTCATCTCATCTAACCGATTTTGCAAAATGGCCTCTACCAGCACAAACGGCTTTCCTCAGCTGTCATCTCGGGACTTCGGATTCAAATGAAGGAGCGCTTCATAAAGAACTTTATGAAGGATTTTAAGTCTGAGAAGGAAGGAGAGAAGCGCAGGAAGGAGAGAAGCGCAGGAAGGAGAGAAGCGCAAGAAGGAGAGAAGCGCAAGAAGGAGAGAAGCGCAGGAAGGAGAGAAGCGCAAGAAGGAGAGAAGCGCAAGAAGGAGAGAAGCGCAGGAAGGAGAGAAGCGCAAGAAGGAGGCCGAGGAGCAATGGGAAGAGAGAAAAAGTCGTTTGATAGTTCATAGGGAGATACCTACGTTGGAGAAGTAGTGGGCGGGTACTGGGTAATGACATCGCAGGAGGCTTGGGCATCGGATGTGACAGGGATCAATCACGTGTCATTCTGATCTTCCTAATAGGTCTGTGTTGGATCGATTCATCCATGAATGAATACCTCTTGTCTCCCGATTACACAAGATAATTTTCTATTTCCAGCCTTTCTTTTTTGAGTATGTGAGTAGTACGGAGGCAATAGCCTACCTCCTCTTTGCAGGCCCAGAACCGATGGCTTGGGATTCGTGGTTTCTTTCCTCTGTCATGCACGCCATACGTCGGGAACCGTCATCTGGGGAAATGTCGAACGCGTACTGTCGGGTAGTATTCTCTACAGCCTGGTAGGTTTTCCGAATGGTGGCGAAACATTACTGGCATTCCCAACGAAAACCTACGAAGAGACCAAAATCATTGATTGATTGATCTTTTGCTGGCGCGACATTGATTGAGTCTAATACAATGATGTTGTATTTTCTAGACCGAACTATCTGCTCAAACTTCATCTGCATTATTGTATCACTTGAAGCTGAGTAGATGGGGGTTGAGAGTTGACGAATTGATTCATTAGCGTGAGTTCCAGAAGCATCCTCTTGCAGCCTCGCGATGCAACACGACAGCGTCCAAGTTCCGATGAAAGTCTCTACACGGATAGGCCATAATCCAGCCGCGCTTTGCGACATCGGAACGCTGACGAGAGATTGGGCACCCTTCCGAGTGCTGCGTATGACTGCGAGCTGAAGCCTGACATGTTCTTGTTTTTGATCAGAGGGGATGTCTTGGTGTGTCCACGCTGTCTTCCCAAAATAAATCCGACATTCGTCAGTTGGACATGTCGACAACAAACGCGGCTGGAACTGCTCGTGTGCGCTGGGTCGGTCGGCTGCTGCGGCGACGAGGTCCGACTGTACGCCAGCCAGTCCGAGATGCAGTTGCCGATGCGATTCGGCTGCACAAACGGCCAGTGAGCACACGGCAGGAGATGAACTGGAGCAATCAGCCACTTCCCCACACACACTTTGGTCAGGGCGTCGGGGCCTGAGGATTGAACACGTTCATGAACCGCATTCGTCGTCCAGCCTTGCTGTACCATTTAATCGACGCTGGATAGCCGCTGGATAATACGTATCCAACCCCGACCTGCCAATTACTGGATGCACGTCAACGGCCAGAACCAGGATAGATTGGGAGGCGAGAAGGGAGGCGAGAAGGGAGACATGAAGGGTGGCTCCAGAGTGAAATCGAGACGGCGCCACTCCAATGGCACGGGATACCACCCCGAGCGCGCAATCGAAGCCCGTCGCACCAGCAGTCCCTCGAGAATGCCGTCCTCTGTCTGTTCTACGTTGCGCGGAAAAGAGGCCAGGCGATAGGTGGATGGAACGCACAAGGCTGCTGGTTTCGGGGAAGGCCCGTTACCCGGCCGGTAGCGCACGCTTCAAGCGAAGTCACACCCTGTCCGCCCGTCTCTTCACCCCCGCTGGCCGTGATTGACACGTCAGTCATCATCACGATTCAATCTTTCACCAGAGTGCAGCCCCATCGCCCCCTCGTCCCATGTGTTCCCCTGCATTACGACCCATCTGGCCGGCCAAATTGGGCCTGAGTGGGATGGCGCCGCTGGCCGACGACGGGCGGGCGCTCCCACGTCTTCAAGACCGTTTGTTGGCGCCGCAGGCTGCACGACCATGCACCAAGAACGCATTTTGTCGAATGGCTGCAGGCTAGAGCCCACTCTCGGGCTCAAATTCACTCACACTGGGCAGAGTCTGATGCCTCTTGACGTGGCTCCAATGAGCTCACGCTAGAATCTCGACTTTCCCATCTTCGCTGCGGGAGAGCACGGGTATGCCAACTTGAGGCTTCCGATCCGTCACGGCAGCTCTCTGTACGTGGTGGCTTCGAATTGCATCCTGAGGCTTTTCGGCCTCGTCTTGTGACAGCGTTTCTTTCGTCGCTTTCGCGAGGCTTACCTGCTCGGTCCCATTGAGCCACGATCTCCAACATAATTATGCTTTTCTCTTAACTCGCTTCCTATTCGCTTCTCATTCGATTCTCCGCATTCAAATCCTCCCACCCCACGTTCCATGTCGCCATTGCGGGCCTCTTCTCTATATACAGCGATGGATCGGAACGCGCGCAAAACCCACCCGTAGCTTAACTTAGCAAATCTTTGAACTTCGAAGGACCACAATCACTCCTGTCCACAATGCGCCAGTTTGCGAACGTCTCATATTCACCCTGGGCAGACCCGTTTGGCAGCGCAGCCAACTCTGGAAAGTCATACTTTCAAACCCCAGCCGCACCTCAAGGTCCTCTCTACCGGCGGATAGTCCTACCTAGCCCTCCTGTATTCTTCCATCCCGGCATCGAGCAAGTCGTTGATGACGAAGATGTGGAGCCGGGTACGTATAAGTTGCCATCATAGGCGCAAATGACATCAATTGAGCATAGAATAGAACCCTCTGGCGTCGCGGTCGCTGAAGACCAAATTGTAGAGGCCCCACCACCTGTACCCAGTCCTCCTCCACCCGCACCAGAACCACCAGCCGAGAGTGAGCCGGCAGAGCCACAGCCAGAAGAACCACCTAATCCTCCTCCGCCATCCGACCCACCCCCTGAGCCCAGTGGAGAGACTGTGGCGCAAGACGAATCGCAAGCTCCAGAGGAGAATGGCGAAGCAACCCCTGATGGCGAAACAAAAGTGGAGGATATCAAGGATGAACCGCCGGGACAGAGTACCAGTGACGGTGCTGATGCTGGAGATAGTTCTGCGCCCGCTCAGGATGAACCGAAACAAGACGATCCGATAGATCCGGATACCGATAGTACAGTCGGGGGAGGGGTGAGCTTAGATATCGCCCCAGATCCAGCTCCCGAGACTACCGTTGAGGCGGTAATCGAGCCCCCTCCCCCGCCACCCGCAGCGGACACCGCCGCAGAGCCCGAGAAGAGTGGTGAGTCCGAGCAGGATGCTCAGCAAGTCCCAAAGCCCCACGAAGAAAAGTCTGTGCACTTCTCCCCTGACGTCAAAGATCCAGACGCCGCCAGTATTGGAAAGAAGAAGAAAGATGACAAGAAGAAAGGCAAGGGCAGAGTCAACGCATTTGTACGTATAAAGGACCCACCGCCGCCTGCTCCTGTACCGCCCAAGGAAGAGAAGAAAAAAGTTGAAAAGGATAGCAAGAAGAAGGCTTCCTCCATTAAAGAGGACAAGAAGAAAGTCATTGAGAAGGATTTTGCGCCTCTCTCTCCGGCTAAAAAGAAACTCAGCAAAGCCGATGAACGGAAAAAGAAGAAGCATGAGGAAAAAGACAAGAAGTCCAAGGGAAAGAAGGGCGGCAAGAAAGGGGGCAGCTCTTCACATAGCGATGATAAAGGGGGCTCGGACAATGGAGACTCCAAGTCTGATACTGCTCTGGAGGGAGGGGCTGAAGAGCAGCTGGGGGAAACGCCATTAGAGATTCAGGAACCTACGGTGGAAGGCGAACCGTCAGTCGAAAACGAACCTGGAGCGAGCGAGCCTGTCGTTGAAACTGAACCTATTGTCGAGACTGAACCTGCTATCGAGCCTGTTGTTGATCCCGAGCCTGATCCCGAGCCTGATCCCGAGCCAGCTGCCGAGCCAGAGGCAGCTGCTGAGCCAGAGGCAGCTGCTGAGCCAGAGGCTGCTGCTGAGCCAGAGGCAGCTGCTGAGCCAGAGGCTGCTGCTGAGCCAGAGGC
>MU002303.1:0-23016 GCA_010093585.1 Melanomma pulvis-pyrius CBS 109.77
ATTGTACTGTGCGCAAGAGTATAAGTTGCGATTTTGGTGGGGTCTTGGCAAAAGTGGGCAACATACTTGGGTGGGCAACATGCTTGTGAAGTACGTTAAAATATACAACAACACTAATAAGTAGTATGCATTCTCTCTATGTTTTGCTCAGATAGCATGATAATGCGAGAGGTACCTCTTGCTAGGAAGTAGTTGAGGTTGGCAGTGGTACGAAAGACTCAATATGAGTTGCGTTCGGCCCACCACTGCTAGAGAAATTTGCCCCTACAGGGATCTCGCCAGTCGCAATATCCATGTTATTTATTGTACGGTTGAAGAAGGCCAAGGCCGCAATTGCTATTAGTCTCTATATATCAGTTCTGAAGTCTGAATGAAAGGGGGGCGCAATAGGAGTGGAGAACTTACGCTGATAGTATGGAACTTCGTGCCCAGCTTCATATATCCTGGCAAATGAGAAGTTCCCATACTGCCGCACTTCGCCATACTCTACACCATCGACTGTGAAGGGTTCGTAACCGGCGGCATTAAACTCAGCCTGATGAGTGTAGTTGATGTTCTCTGATATAGCTCTAGTCACAATAAATTAGCAAACTGGCGGCAGATAGTGTTGACTACTTGAGGCAGGGGGAGACTGACTGGCCGCCAAACCAGTTACAAATGTAATCCGCATCGCCATAGAAGAGACCGACGCGAACCCCCTGGTCGAGCAACATTTCCAAATCGGCGATGAAACTGTCATAGATGAAATCGCCCGTCTGCTGGAAAGCCCAGTACACCCAATCATTAGAAGCGGAGTAGTTGAGGTTAACGCCTAACGCGTTTTGCACTTCGGGCATGTTAAGATAATCTTCGAAGTAGGATGGCGGTGTGGGGTCGTCGTAGGGATGCCGAATGTCGTACACACCACGGCCTCCGAAGACGTAGTAGGCGGACTCAACCATATCGCGACAAATGGCGGCAGCTTCGGAGCACACGGCGAAGTCGGCAATGGTCGTGTGGTTATTTTGGCGACAATACTGGATCTGAGCGAGGCACCCGTAATCGGGCATGTAGGCTGCAAACCGCGCAAAGTCATACACGGTGTCGTTGTATGCTTTGATACCATATGTGTTATTCACAGCCTGCTCTGGGTAGTAGGGAACTTGGATATACTCGTCGATGATGCCGTTGATTATGCCCAAACTGTTCATGTTCAGCTGGATGCCGGGCTGCGAGCCGTTTGCGACGAGCTCGTTCTGCTCGTAGAAGTGATTAAAGAAAGCAGGTCCGTAGTGGCCTCCATATGATTCGGTCCAGAGATTGAACTCCTTTGAAGAGATGTCGCTGTCGAGCTGGGGCAGCGCGCTGTAGAAGCCCTGGAGGACATGCCAAGCAGCAGCGGCCGCTTCGTCCGTGGTCTCTATATACGTAGGGTCGATCATAGGCCAGCGTCCAGTGACGTTTCCAAAGGTCGAGTTTACGATCACTGCTTCCCAGTCTGTTGTAATAGATCCTTCAATCTCTGTCATGTAGGAAAATCCCACGCCGAATGGCTGGCTGAGAAACAGCAAATTGGACACGCTGTTCCAGCTGTAAGGGTTGAGCATACTCTCGAGCTCTTCAGTGACGTTGCAGGGGCCAAGTTCCTGGAAGAGACCAATCATGGAATCACTACGAGACCATAGAGTGTCAGAATTTGCCTCTTCATCTTCTGGGTGAATATTTTTTTCTCACCTTCCCGGTCCACCATTGAGCCACAAGGTGATGGGGTCAGTCGATGGGTTTGATCTCGACTCGAAGAACCAGAAGAAGCTGTGCTTGTCTTCTGCGAGGTCGATGTACCCAGCGTAGGAGTTGACACCGGGCGTGGTCTCACCTGCGAGCAATGCGTCAATTCAAACATTCATCAAAGACAATGAACTACTCACAAACACCTGCCTTTCCGGGCTCCTTGTATCTTATCTTGACACCGGTGGGGGAAGTGATAGTTTTCACGTCCGTCGCATTGGCAGGCAGTTGTCTGCGATTAAACTTGCGTTGCTTTGGAGTCGGATCATTGTATATCTTTGCCGCTACATCTAGGACGAGAAGCGCTATAGCAAGAGAGGAGAATTTGAGCTTGAATTGAAACATTGTGACCACACGAGAAACCCAATTGACGGTGTGGACAGAAAGAAGAAGCTCAAACTGGTGCGGCAGAAGGAAGAACTAAAAAGAGCGCCCAGGCAAGCTTTTTCAAAGCTCTGTTCCTGTATCCTGGGCGAAGCTTAACCATGTTACCGTTCCTTGACCAAAATCTTGGCCGTATTCCCGCTGCGGGGCCGGCGCTAATACCAGGAACAGCAGGTCTTCGACACCGGAGGATGAAGGAGGCGGGGATACGCAGCATCTAATGACCTCAACAAGCGGATAAAGCTAAAAGTGTGATAAGGCTAACTGTAATGGAGGTCGTGATGCTGACGCTGACCGGATGCCAGTTTACTATGCTAGATGAAGAAGGTCGTAAATCACTGGAACTTGCCGGTCTCTATACCCCGCACACGTCATTAGCAGAGCGGAAAGTCGCACAGCATGGGAACAATTTCTTATTTTCTTATCATTCACTATTTTTATAATTCGTCAATGCTCAAATTATTCGTCGACGCTTGATTGTGAAGAATAGGCAGAAGTATTTTACCGAGGCACATTTAGTGTTGGTCGCAACACACATCACTACAAAGCGATTGAAAATCATAGCGGAGACAGGAATCTAATTCAATGCGCGTCCTTTTCTTCTTTGGTTTTCTTAGCTAGTCATCATCTTAGGTGAAGCGTGTAGGAAAGAAGATCGTTTTTATCGCAAATATGAGCCCTGCAGGACTACATCCGGCCCTATTTGCAACAATATTAGACAGCATTCCATTAACACTTTAGTAAAGTTATGCGGGTTTGCGGGAAGGGTATCTGCTATCAAAGCTGTTCAGGTGCACGTGCGCCGAAACAGCTAGCTATCCCAACAATCGCCGCAACTTATGATATAACCCTTTCTATTTCCGCCGGCCGCTAAATATTCTCAGGTTATTTATTTCCCCGGTAGTAAGGGCAACATATTCTATCTCACACTACAACTTTTGCCTCTTGGAGTCTTCAGGTTATAGTGGCCTAGCTCGCCGTAGCTAAACATTACTAACAACCTCAAGGTCAGTTATCACCTTAAGGCTTGACGTAAATGCATTTCTCTGCATTCCAATGATTCATGTAACACTTCGAACCTCAAGGGTACACAATAGTTAGTTTCAAGTTAGTACTTTTGCGACCATAGAATAGATCCACAGGTTGCAATGAGGGGGAATAATCTAGTCTTAAACCGTATTAGTTGGTTATGAAGTTTTTCCTATTTCTTTTTGATTAAAACATTCATTTGAACTTCCCACCTCAAGAATCTGTTTTAATGATGTTTTCCATCCGCTGATTTGATTAGGCGTTTTAACTAGGGTCCCACGTGGAGATGATCGTGTAGCTTGGAGGTGTGTAGATATACCAGGTTTGTGGACAACGATAAGGATTTGGGGCGCCCGATTGAACTTGAATTCAAAATACCGTTAAGGATTAAGGCAGGCAGATGTTTCCTTGGTTGCAGTATTTATAGGGTGCTATAGAGCAAGTTAAAGAACCACCTTAAATATACTTCCGTTTGCATCTCCCATATCTCTAACTTGCCAGATCTTCTGCAGACGCCAATAGTCTCGTCAAATTCCAAATATAGCACGTTACCAAACTGACATATCTTCGTATACTTGATAATTAATACTTGTGCCTGGTCTTATCCAATGTTATTACAACCAAGTATGATTTCATCCGAGATTAGAGACATTGCGCTAATACAGACGCGCAGGAAGCCGACGGGCAGCACGAATTGGTACTAGTATAGAGAACGAGTCTCACTACTACTGGTCAGGTCCAAATTATGGGCAAGTGAGGCAATGAAATCTGTGGTTTCAGAAAGAATTCTCGCCTAAAAAAGACGCACAAAACCCACAAGCCGAACGAAAAGGCAATTTATCCTAACAAATGGAGGTTTTTGGTGGCCTCTGAAGTGGAAGTTTATTTGGTATAGTATAGGCTCGCTATATTTTAAGCCTCAAGATTGTCCCAGTCACTTTCGGGCGATCTAACACACCCTATACGTATTTACAGAATGGCACAGGTATCGTGCGAAAAATAGATATGATTTCAGTCTCTTTTTATCGATTCATATTTCTTGTTTCTTATATCAAGGCCGATAAGATATGATAATCATCATCAAAGAAAAGGTCCGAATAAAATGCTCGAAGCAATACCAAATTAACACTGGGGCAATTCAAGCAACAGATATTCTGAGAACTTTCTCAATCAGGCCTGTGGATGGGATGGTAATAACATCACTATTAGAGAATTTGATGATCTAGTAGATGTTATGTCTGTAGAAGATGACGACTCTTCAAGGAGCAACGATATTACGGAGGACATGGGCGATTTGGATAGTGACAGAGCTGCGACAGTGAAAGAGACGTCCAATGCTATGATGTAAGGAAGAGCTTAACCATGTCCAGATGGATAATGGTATTGAGGGCGACCGAAAATCGTTATGTAGATTGCTTGCATAAGGAAAGGCATACTTCCTGTAGAACAAGAGATAAGAGAAACCTACGAGTTCTTACGTATCTTCATAGAAGTAGCTCTAATGAGCAGTTAAGCTATGCAAACATCTCCTATCCTTATTCACACTATTGCGACGCTCTTACCTATCTTTAGAAACTTACTTTTTCCTCCCTTACATGGGGGGTTTTACTAATTACACAATTGATACAGAAAATTGTAGACAAGAAGGGACATATAACGCTGTAAGCCCTGTATCATAGCAATTTCCTTTGGCATTTCCAAAACTCCATTTTAATAAACGGCATTATCACGCCAGGGACAAATCAGAGGACAGTGCAATTCACAGCGGCATCCCAACGTGGTCCGATGTTACAATCATCAAAACATTTACAATTCTCCGGCCCGCAAAATTATTCCTCGAAACTTTCAACTGCAAGCTCCGTTTATAGTATACATCAATAGCGGGAGAAGTGACCTCGGAGACACATACGCGATGCGTCAACCGTAAGAAGTCATCACATCCTTACCACGCGCTCCATCAACGGGCTAGAAGAAATAAATTCAAAAGCCTCTAGAACTAAAACCACCCAAAACGAAATTTTCAGCCGTGAATTACCAAGTGGCAAAGGACAGAGGTGCTCAGCTTAAGGTGTGCGCAATCAAGAATTACGCAGACGATCGCTTAGACGTCCTTATCAACAGCACCAGTTTCTCGATGAAGCAGACTAGAAGCGCATCACAGAAGTCTCGCACAAGAGCATCCGAAGAATGCTCCATGTGAATATGTTTGGCGTAAGTTTATCTCGTTAAGCTAATGCTTTTGCTCGTTGCTGATGTCGGACCGAAGATGGAGCGAAGGAAGAGGTGGGCATCATGAGCCTGTCATCACATTTCGCGAGCTCGATGAGCATGAGAATGAGTGCGCTAGCGCTAGACCGCTTCATCTGATTCTTCGATCATGTGTACAAGAGCAGCAGCTGATAGCGTATGCACTGCATCCCAGGGAATGCCGACGAAGATGAGTAATCCGGATGGAGTGCAAAAGATTTGTAGACTTTGGGTGGAAAGGGTGCGAAAATACGTCGTTCACCAGCTAATAAATCATTATTTTGAAGATCGAAGCATCGCTTTGGGTGTATATGCTCTTCTGGCCCATGAAGGAGAAAAGGGTGACGAAGCGGAAGATATGCAGCGTATAATTAGGATGTGGATAAGCTTAAAGCAGAGATGTAAAAGGGCGTGAAGGAAGTTGAGTAGAAGTTTAACTCGGTGGTGTGAGCTAGAAATGAGACCTGGCTTGTAAATGAATTCTGACAGATTTTGGATATTTAGTTGCGGTATCACTTCTGAACCACGTTAACAGCATCTCATTCCGGGCATCGTGCTATCTTCTTCCGCGCTGAACATTTTCCTCTCGGGCGTTGCTTTTCCTCGCGGGCATCGCCATATCTGCTTCCGTGCAAGGGGTACTCTCTGCCGAGCTACCCTCTCTCCTTCCCAGAGGTGGAGAGAGAGTGCAGGCTTAAAAGTCAAGGATGTGCAGTCATGCGGATCTTTATGAGCCGAGATTAAACTGGTTTTCTAGAAAATCTCTCCGTTTAGTGTATCGCCAGGGCTTCCCCACACTCTATAAAAGATCATTTAGTTAGACTAAGCAGCTATTAGCCGACGAGAACCACCAATCACATTCAGTGCTACCCATAACCGACCATGAGAGAGCAGCATATTTAAAGACGAGGATGACATAGCCCTGTAAATTGAACATTCCTCGTGTCATCTAGAGAGGCTTTTCGTAGTACCTGGATTCCGAGGATGTTGAAGGTCCATCAATCAGAACCTGGGATGAGCGTTTGACCGAGATAGAACCGAGAGAGGTTCCTGGGCAACATTATATGATATATTGACATTCCAAGAAAAGAATAGGGACGAGGAGTCTTTAAATACTGTACCTTCCCACTGCTAGTCTCAATAGCTAGAAGCACTCCCCCTCACTTTCGATATGCATCTTCTATCGTTGCTCCTGTGCGTAGCTACGCTACCCTCCCTACTCTTCGCATTCCCCAATGTGCCTTTCAAGACCTCAAAACGATGGATTGTCGACTCTACGGGTGCTAACTTCACATACATCGGTGTGAACTGGCCTGGCGCTGCGGATGTCATGATCCCAGAAGGATTGCAGTATGCGTCGATTGCATCCATTGTCTCCAAAGTCAAGAGCTTGAAGATGAATCATGTGCGCCTTACATTCGCGATCGAAATGATTGACGATATCAAAGATAACGGAGGAGACGTGACAATCCAGAAAGCGTTTACGAAGGCGCTTGGGAACAAAGGAGATGCTGTTTACCAACAGGTGATCAAGAACAACCCACAATTTAATGCTTCAACAACAAGACTACAGGTACGTGATGCAGATCGAGGTTGAAAGCGGACTCACAGCTAAGCGCATCATGGCAGGTATTTGACGCCGTGGCTGCAGAACTTTCGAAGCAGGGTGTATATGTGCACCTCGACAACCACATGTCGAAAGGTGCATGGTGCTGCTCCACGAATGACGGAAACGCATGGTTCGGGGATAAATACTTCAACGCCGACAAGTGGAAGCGCGGATTGCAATTCATGGCAGACCATGTAAGTGGCCCAGTCTCTTGCCCGACATCCGCTAATACTTGCGATTTTAGAGTAAGAGTTGGACCAGCATGGTCTCCATCGGCCTTCGGAACGAGTTCCGCAAGCCCGACACAGCGGGCTCCTCTCAGGCATACAACTGGCAGACCTGGTACACGCAAATGGTGGCAGCTGCAGATCTCGTCAATGCAGCCAATCCCAACATATTGATCTTCCTATCGGGTCTCGACTTTGACACGACGCTCTCTCCAATTCCAGGAGCAGGCGATCTCGGCGGCGGAAAGAAGTTCCAGAAGAGCAGCTTCAAATACGCGGATAAGTTGGTGCTTGAGTTGCACAACTACCAGAACTCCGCGACAAGCTGCGATAGCATGAAGAGTGGACTCTACAATAACGGGTTCAAGGCTCAGGATGCTTCGGCCGTCAACCAGATGCCGGTAGTGTTGACCGAGTTTGGTTATTCACAGACGGATACCTCGTTTAGTGGAGTATACGCCTCGTGTCTACGCAAAATCATTCCTGAATGGGACGCGGGGTGGACAATTTGGGTGTTGTCTGGAAGTTACTATATTCGTTCGGGAACACAAGATTTTGAAGAATCGTGGGGACTCCTAAACCATCAGTGGTCGGACTGGAGGAGTACAAATGCAATAAATGGACTGAAGCAGATGATCGACGCATCCCTAAAGTAGACTAGGGAGGGAAGGGAAGCAATATTTAACGATACTATCGTCTCTCACAGGTAGAGAATCAGAGTCCTGTGTGATAGGAGTATCGAAGCAAATGCTATTTAGTCTCCTGTAGTCGCCTCGGTTACCAAATGTGCCTACTCTTGCTCGATGTGGTGGTCCATTCTGACTCTGTGGCACAACTCATTGGTGTCTGTATCGCGGTTTTATGAACTTGCGTATCTTCGATAGTAGATTAGGTGACATGACAAAATCCCTTCATGAAGGATGATATGTGTCGGTGCTGATGTGGCAGATATTTCATATGATCATGGTCTATGTGCCGCGGATGATGGGCTGGGATACCGATACAGTGGCGCCGGTGAACTCGATTCGAATGATCATGTTGAAATTTGAGGAGGACAGAATGTCATGACCGAAGATTGCGTTTCGGTCTTTCAAGTGGCTCGGAGGCGTGAAATAGATGGAGATTTCGTGAGGGTTTCGTGAGGAAGATGCGGTCGGTGTCTGAAGATCACGATACGTCATGAGACTCTGCTTTCTGTGTCTCATCTCTTTGATGTATGAATGTCGTTATGTAACTTTCTGTACTGTGCAAAATGCCAGACCTGGCTTGTCAGCCGCATCGTCTTGCTAGTGATACCTTGGTTGTCCAAAGGGTATATCAATCTAAGGCCATTGATTGTTTGATGACAACATAGCGATTTTGATGCCGAAAAAGGTTGATCGTTGAGCCTCCGATGTAAAGGCTAGTTCCAAAAGGGAATAACACACACAGCCATCTCCATACCCCTCTCCTGAGCCGATGGCAATGTTGCTCAGGAAATTGAAATGCTCGAAATTTCGCGATACCACAACTAGAGCCCAGACTCCGTCTCAATTGTTGGGTATCCCATGGCGCCACCCGCGCTTAGCCAGGGGTCAAGCTTTAATCATGATGTAATCGACGCAACGCAGATGCTGGAATCGACGCCCCAAGATTATTACCGCTGCACAACCCTTGTTCCGGGTTTGGTCCGGGTTTTGGAGAGCCGAAAAGATGCCCAGCCATTGTTTGGGTGTGAGGTTGCGGTGCGGGACGGTCGGGGTCGGAGGTGCTGGTGCTTGGGACAACCAGCACTGATTTTACACAGCTTCATAGTTATTTCGTTAATTCCCTTCTATATTTCAATTTCTGACCGTCACCTCAATTGAGCACCGTTCATTTAAAGAGTAATTCAAGATGTCAGACAACATCATCGTCAAAACCGTCGTTGGAGCATGTGTCTCCTTCTCTTTCATTCTCGTTGGTACGTGCTTTCTTTTCTTCGATTTCCATCTACGCCTAACATTCTATAGGTAATGCCATAACCCAATCTTTCATGACGGTGCCCGCGCTCGTGGTCGACTTCCCACCACCGGGCTCTCCCCAACACGCCGACCGTGCGCGTCTCCTCGGCCGTCAATGGCCACTATGCTGGACAGTCGGAAACCGCTTCTTCCGTCCAATCTCCTCGCTCGGATTCCTAGGATACACCTATGCCGGGTACGCTGTGTATAATGAAGGCACCAGAGCCCGCAGCGACTGGAAGTTGTTTGCGGTCGCAGCAGTCATGCACTTGACGACAATTGTGCATTCGGCTGTTAACATGCAGCCCTTGAACGACAAGCTGGAGGCTCTTGCGGGGCGAACGAGTGAGAAGGAGTTGGGCGAGGCGGAGACGATTGCGAGAAAGTGGGCGAGTTGGAACAGGTTGCGTTTACTAACTCCCCTTATTGCGGGCAGCTTGGCTCTTTCGCAGATTGTTATTTGAGAGGGAAGTGTATCCAAGGTTTTACGGCGATTGGGGATGATCCGCATTTGGAGATTAGTTTCCAACAATGTTGGTATTTGGCTCTGCTGTTACTTGGTATTCAGGATTTAATAGACTTGATGATGGATTCGGGACGATTGATTATGTAGAGGAGAATTCAACGACAGTTTTAAACTCTGCTGTAACTAAATATTCCGTGGGTTTCACGATGCAGATTTACATTTCGAGCTTCTCAGACTTACAATCTATGATCTGACACGACGTGAATACCCAATCGACCTAATGCTTTGCGCTGAAAGCACTGCGCTCCTTCAACCACGTCTCAAAATCACACAGAGTCTTCTCCTTCCTCCTCAAGTTGTTCACATCAACGCCGTACCCATCCGTCGCAAACCAAGTAATCATAGTCTTCAACTCCGTAACCGCCCACAACAACACCGACCCAAAGACCCCATACGTGGTCGGTGCACCATAACCCGTAACCCTCTCAAAGCACGCATTCAGCTCCTCAAACGTTAAGTCATCGCCAGCAAGGCCCTCAGCTCTCGCATTCCACTCCTGCGGCTCGCGGAATGCCTTGGTGGCAAAGAGACCGATATCTTCGACCGAGATCCACTGCAAAGACTTCCCGTGCAGGGCATCCCTCAACGCGGTCAGAAAAACCTTGGTCTGCATCCCAGGGGCGAGATTGTCCATGAAAGCGACAGGCCGTAAGATGGTCCACCCCATCTTCTCCCCCTTCTTCCCTGCTTTCTCGAGCAAGTGCTTCTCGATCTGGTACTTGGACTGGAAATGCGGGATCGGGGTCTGATTTTCGAAGCTCTTCTCGTTGCCGCCACGGTCAACAGACGAGTAGACAAAGTGCGAGACGCCGTGCTTGATCGACTCGTCAATCAAGGCGCAGCCCTGCACAACTTCGGTTTCGACCGTAACGCCAGGGCCCATGGATACCTGAACGGAGTACACACCCCATATCTTCTCTTCCTTGCCGGCTTCTTTGAGTGCCGATTTGGCGCTATCGAAGAGCGCGGGGACATTGTTGAGATCGCCCTGCACAAGCTGGACATTTGGATGGCGCTCTGCAAGCTTCAGCGCAGAGGGGGATGCCGAATCACGGGTCACGGCGAGCAGAGTGTATTGCGGGCTTGAGGGGTGGGCTGCGAGATGGCTGAGGACGGAACCGCCCTGCTTGCCAGTCGCGCCCGTGATGAGGATTGCTTTCGTGGACGCCATATTTGTAGCCAATGTTCTCGAGGTAGAGAGTGATGAGGTTTGGTCGCGAGAGTTGTTGTACAAGGGATATGTTGCTCCTGACGTCAGGACAAGAACGCTGGAGATGGTGGTGAAGCGCGACGGCCGTCTGGATAAGGTCGCCAGCCGTCTGATAAAGGCACTCATATTGGGTTCTGTGTTTCGGGTCCCCCTTCAGCCACAAATCGAAGGGCGACCTTTATGTTGCAACTCCCGTGGGCCGCCATTCGTCCACCTGGTGCGCAATATACAGCCAATGCAGCCGCTAACTGCTTCTGTCGAGAAGCCAAGGCAGCATCACGGAGAAAGCGGACACCGACCTTGCGACGCTGCGGACATGACGACGAAGAATTCTTTTGATTATTGGTAATCTCACAGTGAAGCGCGCGACTTCGCATGTACCCATCGCCGGCGACGAAGGCGGCATTAATAATAGCCACCATGAGAACGGGTGGTCGAGAGGTGCCCGCAAGCGCTCAACAGTTTCCGATCCGCGTCTGGATGGAATAGAGGAAGCCCAGTCCACGCCGCTGGCACAGCAAAGACCTCGCCGTCAATTGTATCACAGGCAACAAACGCGTGGGCACGTGCTATGCTACGGGATACTGTTACAAACGTTTGATTGTTCACAGTGAGCGCCCGCCAACCTCATCACCACATTCCCCAATCGTCCTGCCCTGGCCCCCTTACCCCTCCAATATCCCCTCCAACCTTCTCTTCAACTCCGCGGCCCTCTCGCTATTCACGAACTCCCTAACCTCTACCACCCTCTGTCCCGCTTCATCCAGTCTCACAAAAAGCACACACTCGGTCCACCACTCCGTGACCCCGCTCTCCACCAAAACCCTCCCCTTCTCACTACCCCCATTGACCTTGCCCCCCATCTTACAATGCGCAATCACCGTGTTTGTCTCTTTACAAAAGTGCACCGCGGACGCGCTGCCCAGAGCCTGCGGCACCATTTTGAAGTCCGAGAATAGCGAGAATATCATTGCGGAGTGGATTTCGAATTGCGAGAGCGTGCGGGTTGGGATCTGTAGAGCGGAGGGGAAGACGACGTGTGTGAAGTCGCGGGACGCGTTGGCAGTGAGGGCTTGTGGGCGGAGGGTGGAGTAGGCGGCGAGGTATTTGCGGAAGGTTTGAACGTGTGGGGTGCATTCTTGCCGGGTTTTGCGCTCGAGGTAGTATATCGCTGGCGCCATGACGGAGAGGGCTGCGAGGGTTACAGTCGCAAGACGGATTTCGAACGTTGTGAAGGAGAGATTCGACATTTTGTGAGGTAGTGGGGGCTGCTTGGTGACGAGATGGAAAGAGAGTTGAAGGAATTCTGGCAAAGTGTAGGTATGAGAACGAGAAGTGTGGTCAGAGATTCTTGCGTGCCTCGCGAAGTTCTCACGTGCAAGTGTGACGCTTAGTATTCACTAGACTACAATTGATCAACCACACTGTACTCTCCAATTCACAACAGCAGAGTATCGCCACCACCGGACGGCTCTCCGAATTACCGCCAATATCATGTGTCCCAGATTGCGATATGTACCACCTACCTTTACAGCATTCTCACACCTCCTCACACCACACACAAAACCTCCCTATTCCGTTCATCTCACCCCCTCACCTGTTCCTATCTCGATCGCGCGGTCTCCAACCCAACTTCTGATCCCTGCATCTCCACTGTCTCACACCCGAACCGCAACATTCACCGCGGCCCCATCTCAACAAACAAATTCTGTGGCCTAGGCTAATTTCATTGCGAAGGTAGCTGTGCGGCCTACCGGACTCGACCTCCATTACTGTACTTCGAGTATGAGAGCCGTTGGAGAGCCGTGCTGTGCCGTATCTGCCCTGATCTTGATTTCGAAGGCCGATGAGTCTGTGCGTCTAGATGTTAACTTGGAATGTTGATCATTATCAGGGAGGCTAATAGAGAATAGAGGTGTGCAGGATTTCAAAGGCCGAGTCAAGTGTTGATTTGAATGATCTGGTATGAGTCGGCGTGTACTGTCAATGACATGTATCTTGCTCTAATTTATTGGAAAGCCATTCGATGTAATCCCCATCTCAATCCTTCGCTGCAAGACAAATCAGCTACAATTTTCTCCCACCGTACCGCCCATGGAGGTACCGGCACGAAGATAAGCTCGATACCGCACCTCACTCTCCATGGCAGGTGCGTTCCGCACTATCATCGCGCTTGGCTCCCCACCAATTCCTGCAAGCCCCCAGCCTACACTGGAGGTCTGCTCTTCAAATACAAGGCTTGCTGATAACAGATCTACATTATCTAGTCATACAAGGATATGTGTGCACTACCTAGACGTCATGCTGTGATACCTGCACGGAGAGGTTCAGGCGAGCCCGCCACAATCGGAGACTTAAACCGTCTAGTGTACAGCACGCATGCATATATGCTGCATAACGATGACAGCATGACTTAATTGCCCATGCCGGAAATTTTGAAATGCGATAAATATCGGAATTCAGAATAGCTGTGTAGCAACGATTCCGGACGCAGAGTAACGCAGCACAGTAGAACGGTGTACGTAGCACACAACGCCACAACAACCAACCTCGCACGTAATGCATGAGCCCACCCCCCATCCCATTGCAGCCCAAGATCTCTACTCCCAATCTCCCGCGCCCAGATCAATCGCGCGTCCTGCCCGCATATCCTCCATGACCTTCTCAATGGTCCAGGGCTCATACCTGTACCCCTTCGGATAGTTGGGCTCAAAGCTATGCTCATCCTCCATCCCGATGCCCTTGTTCATGCTCTTCACGGCTTTGTGGTAGTTCTCGTAGGCGTAGGCCTCCGGGTCGTGCGACCAGACCCATTTGGGCAGTTTTGGCGCGGCGCGACGCGGGTCGAGCTTTACTTTGTCCCAGTCGGTATCTTGCAGCAGTTCGGCATTCGAGAAGCCGAGTTTCTGCGCACACGAGTTGCGGATGAAGCTTTTGGCCTGTCAGTATGTATGTTATCGGGAGGAGGATGTCAGGGGTTACCGGAAGCGAATGTGTGTGCGAACAGATTGTGGGACGTTTTCCTTTCCTCCAATCTGCAAGCACGAAGCTATTGAGATTGCGTCTTCAATGGCCTGTGTAGCTCCGTTTCCAGATGCAGGCAGGTACGAGTGCGCGGAGTCTCCGATTTGAATTACTCGCGCCCCGGGAGAGGTCCAGCTTGGCTGGGGATTGCGCCAGAGGAGCTCGAAGTTGACGATGGTGTCTGGAGGAGTGACTTTTACGAGTTCTTTGAAGATCGGGGCCCACTTGTTCTTCTCCATGCCGGGCATCTTTTCCATGCCATCAAGCACTTCCTGGGCGTCAATAGTGTTGGTCCAGTTCTCCTTCTCCGTACCGGTGATCTATGGTTGTTAGTCGGGAGGCCCCATGCTCCGAGGACCAGTGTACTTACATCGTGGTTCATGATCCAGACCATGACATCTTCGCGGGTTAAAGTTAGTGCATATGTGGAAGGTCTGTGGAAAGGTCAGCTCTAAAATCCGGAATTCGTGCATCCGCGAAGGCTACTGACCCCAACCAAGTCCTCACAATAGGCTCATTATTCGGCATTAACTTGAAGAACTCTTTGACCTCGAGATTCTTATCCAGATGCTCAATCGGGAACGCAGCCCGCCACATAGCCCTCCCAGAAGGCCTCGCGCGGACCTGACCACCGACCAATTTCTGGCTCTTGGATCCGACGCCATCAGCCGCAATCACGACGTCCGCTTCGTACCGCTTCCCGTCGTCGGTCTCGCAGCCACCTTTGCCCGAATTTTCGTCTTCGAAATAGTCGACCACGCGACGGTTGAATTCGACAGACACGCCCAGCTTTTTCACCGCGTCCACAAACATTTTGTAGACGAGCGGACGCATCTGGAATTCGCCCGGCGGCGTATCAGGATCGAGTCCCTGGGCTCGTAGACGGTCTGCCACCTTCTTGGGCGAAATGATAACCTCACCCGAGTGTTTGAACGTCTCGATCCAGGCATTGTGCAGCGAAATTCTTTGGTATTCCTCTTTCATCTCTGGCCAGTGCTTGAAGAAACGAGTTGCACTGAGGCCCATGAAGTACATGTCGCCTGGTAGAACGTATCAACGCTGTTCGAGAGAGCTGAAAAGGAGCAGTCTTACCGGCTGTGTTAATGCTGGAGTTTCTCTCCAAAACTCTGACATTGTGCCCTTTGCGCACACATTCAAGCGCTGCTACTAATCCTGCTAGCCCTGTGCCGACAATGAGGACGTCTATCCGGGTGGGTTCGTAGGACCCAACTGGTCTAGACTCCATAGTAGAATCGCGAGAAGTCAGCGCGTGAGGCATTGTATTGGAATCAATTCAGTGGGTTGAATTGAGGAAGGATGTGTTGTGAAGCTGAAATCAAAGCTCTGTTTGTATCATTTAATAAAATTGTATCGTCATGGGGCCGAAGTCAACCAGAGGAGTGCCGACCTACTAGGCCGTCGAATCCCCACATAGCACATTTGAGAGCCATCGTGGTCACCGGCAAACGGATGATTTTCAAATCTGCTAGCCGAGAATGGTCACATAAAATGAGCTGTTACCTATTTTCAGGGACAAACTAGCGCGATGGTGATGTCGTTGACGTGAAGCCGTGGCCAGTGGATGGCCTGCGGCTAGAGAAAGGTACAGGATGTGGTTCCCCACGTACCCGTCAAGCTAAGGCTGCGGAACGGCCACACTAGTGTGGAAACCCCGTCTCACCAAGTACGCCTGAGAAACCAACAAGTCGCGTAGCGAAGGGATGCTTGTCTTCGAGGACAACGCCACTGCATACGCGCGAGTTTAATGTGACTACGGATGGATTAGGGGATCATAACAACGCAACCAAAGCAACCTATAATCTAGACCTCAGCAACTCACCACACCCAGCTAGACGATTTGAATATAGACCTGTGGCCGCGGTTTTACCATAGATGAGAGAGCGGTCCCAAGGCACGTAATATTAGATGCATGGTCGAACCAAACGCCCCGTCCCGCTAAGTAAAGCTCTCGTCAGCCAAACACCGATCCTAGCCCTTGTAGATTTGACATGGGCCTACATCATGATTTCATGATTGAAGTATACGCCATTGGAGCTCAATACGTGCATTGATGGGTGCGGCAAACATTTTGTGGATTACGATAACGCCCCGGTGGACTGTGGCAACGTTACTCCAAACCGTCCGTACCCCTTGATCCGTAAGGCTTGGGATTCGTCGATGATACATGTCTCTCCAAGATTTTACTTGCAGCTTGACACTTGGTCTACCAATATATTTCAGAACATATCCCTGCAGCTGACAGTGGCCTAACTGATCCCCATATCTGATGCGGAAGTTATTGCCCAACCCTAGGCCAAACATGACCGATCTCCAATCCCCAGTCTCAGATGAAATCTTCCCCTCAGTCGGGATCTGTGTCACGGATATCGGTAAATGTCCACCGATGCATGTGTTTGTTGATATCTGAGGCAGATCGTTCGCAAGATGAGTTGATGATCTGCATTCGTGAAATGTTTCGGGCAGAAATTAGATGGAGAATACTCACCAGTCTCGCTGTCTCCTAGGCGACGGATGTGAGCAATGAATCTCAAATCATGTTATTAGTGGCCGAGTAGGAACCATAGGACTGGAAGTCGTAGTCTGGTGAACCGTAGATCTCACAGCCATCAAAAACGTTTGTGGCATCGAGTACTGCGAGGTATTCGGCTATCCGGCGTAGCTCCTCTGTCAGCAGGAAGAACAGGTCCCTTCCCGGGATGAGTGCTGCTGAGCAGTAGCTCTCGGCCCTTGCCGCAAAGGCAATATCAAGCATGCTTGCCGGGCTAAGCACCCTCTGCGCCCAAGCTTTGTCGGAGCTCAAAGCCAGACTTCGGCTTTGCACCCGTCACCCTTGTATAAAGCCCAGCAGTCGGAGAACCGAGGGGATCGACGTCGATAGTCATAGACTCTATCAATCGGTCGGTAATTCGGTGACGGCAACAACGCTGGTGGCCATCATCATTGCACTCGTCGCATAAACGCTCGTTTTCTCCTATTCTTTCTCTTCCGAAAACTGCCCGTTCTCTTCTCCGTTCCATTCTTTACACTGCAGTCATGCATCCCTTTACCACGTATACTGTTGGAATTGCAGTATTGGGCTATGCCCTGTACGCTTTCACAAATGCCATGGCAAAACGCAACGCAAAGTACAACCCTCGAGGGTTACCCGGCCCCGCACTGATTCCCTGGGTTGGTCGCATCCACGACCTCCCAATCAACTACATGTGGCTGAAGTTCCACGAATGGGCTGATACATATGGCCCAATTTACCGTACCAAGATGCTCGGTGCAAACTTCATCGTCATATCCGATGAAACGATAGCCGAGGAGATTCTGGTCAAGCGTGGGAAAGTCTACTCAGATCGACCACAAATCCGATCGTTGGTCGATTCAAAGAGCACTCATGGTTCTATGGAGTACCTGCCCTTGATGGGGAAGAACCGTAAGTGTTGATCCGAACCAAATTAAACTTCCTGCTCACAAGTCATCAGAGTATTGGGCTCGTCAAAGAAAGTTCACTCACTCTTACCTCACGGAAGCAAGTAACGCACAGTACCATGGCATCATGGAATTCGAAGTGAAGAGATGGCTCAACATCCTCCTGACGGAGCCCGACAATTTTGGCTTCTCGCTGGAGGACATGGCATCCAAAGTTATGTGCGAGCTGACTTGGGCTGACCACACCTACAGTGCTTATTGCACTACTTCCGCTTGGGGCTTGCTCACACAGATGTCGCCGGCTGGTCCAATCACCAATGTCCTGACCCCCCTCTGGCACCTTCCCCAATTCATCAACCCATGGAAGATCAAGGAGAAAAAGCGCCATGATGATCAGCAGGCGTGGTGGATGGAACGCCTGGTTACTACTCGCCATTTGATGAGAAGGGGCAAGCAGCTCCCATGCTTCACCCGTACGTTCCTCGAGACCGCGGATAAGACAAGCATCTCTGGAGACTACGAAGCCTCGTCGGTGATCGGGATGATGGCGCTAGTGGGTGTCTTTACTGTCGCGGGTCCTTTGTATTACTTCTTAGTGTCGATGATTCATCATCCTGACTGGCAGGTCAGATGCCAGGAGGAGATTGATAAAGTGTGCGGAGGCCGCATGCCTACACTTAGGGACATGCCACACCTCCCGGTTCTCCGTGCCTGCATCAAGGAAACCATGCGATGGAGGCCGAATGTACCCACAGGTAAGTGCGTCCTCTCGAAAAATTGAAAAAAACTCCCCCTCTAAATTAAAAATCTACAGGTGTCGCACATGAATGTGAAGCCGACGATTGGTACAAGGGATACTTCATCCCCAAGGGTACTCGCATCTTGCCTCTCGACTTCGCATTCCTTCGTAACCCTGTCAAGTATCCAGATCCAGAGAGCTATCGACCAGAGCGTTGGTTGGAGGCTGGATGGCCTACTTTCCAAGTGCCACTCACCAAGTTCCCGTCAATCAAAGGTATGACATCGTTCGGATGGGGACAACGCCAGTGCCTTGGTCAGACTCTTACACAAGACGAGCTCGTTGTTGCCTGTGGTGGCCTCATGTGGGCTTTCAATTTGAAGAAGAAGATCAACTCGGCGACTGGTGAAGAGATTGACGTGCCACTAAACAAGTCCAATTCCCTCCTCATCGTCAAGCCCGATCCTTTCGAGATGACGTTCGAGCCAAGGAGTGTCATCCGCAAGGCCGAGATTGTCGAACAGTGGAAAATGGCCGAGGCGAACGATACTGAAATGAGGGCAGCGTTTCTAAGAGTCGCGGAGGGGAGGAGGTCTTGACTTAGTGCTATGGACTAATAGTGGTTGCCGCCGTTGTTGTCGTTATTATTTTGTAATTAGAGGCGTTGGCGCGCATGGCAACTGAGCCATCGATAATACCTAGATATCTATATGTAGTCGCGATTTCAAACATTCTCGTTAAAAATCCCAAATCTGCAATGGGTATCTTCATAAGTAACAATCATATAGACAAACGCAGTGACGTAGCCCATAGCACGTCTGTCTCTTCTTGCAACTATTGTTCGCAGCTCCAGTTCAATGGGCTCGACGCTGAAGACGAGTGCGCATCGACAGATGAGGTCCCTAAGCCATCAGGATGGAAAGAGATCAACTGGCCACGTCGTGACCGTGAGATGTTGAAGGAAGAACTACTACTCAACTTCCGGTGGGACCGGCGCAAGCGATCCCGTGCCGCCCTCAGCCGCATTCGCCACACTACCTCAGGCTTCAATTATAACCACGACATTGTACGCCGCCCCCTTTGCTGCTACAACTCCCACAGCAGCCAGCCACGCATGAAGATTACAGCGTTGCCGCCCGCCCCCCCCCCAAGCTCTGGACCATTGCATGCCACCAGCTGAGTATCACAGCTCCACTTGTTGCACCCATCTCACCGCGAATGAGAGATTCCGAGGATGTCTCGTAAGCACTTGCGTGAGACAATTAAATATACAAGCGCTCTCAAATACAACTGTTTGACCGCTACTCCTGCTTCAGTCTTGGCCGAGTTCTGGGATTGCCTCTTTCGACGGGCTTAGAAGTTTCTTTGCCGCTTTGCGTAGAGTGGGAGGCGCAAGTACTCAAACTCAAACTTCTGCGATCAAAGCCTTGTAAGATCAAAGCTAGGATATCGGAATCCATCCAGAAGGACTGTAGACAAATCTCTACCTAGTCCTTGTGGATGCGTGCGCAAATAACAACGCCGCATACGCACGATGTCATATTTGCGTCTTCTTGCGGCCATAATTTACAGAGTTGCTTTGTGCGGCAACGACTTACCTTGTACGAAGGTGCCTGTCTTCGCTTACTTGATTGGTAAAAATGATCGTCTCTTCCGGCCGTTCCCGTCACGGGCTATCCCGAAGGTCGTCGGTTGTCGATGATCAGATAGGAGAAGAATTACGAAAAGTGGCGTGAAAGGTTTTATGCCGTGCTTTGTACACGGATTATCGCGGGAAGGGGGAAATAGATCAGATGACTTGTCGCGCGACTTTATGTCTATCAGTGCTGCAGGAGGAGAGCGTATGGCAAATGGTCGGTATGATTGCGGCAAGAAGAACCGATTGACTGAGAGTGTACAGTAAGCTGGAACCATGATATACAGATTAGTAAATCTCTACGATCTCCGTAGAATAGCTGCTCATTGATTGACAATCAATGGTATTGTTCGAAGATACCGTTGTCTGCGCTTTGCAAACGACGTAATCTCGCAGCCCAAGAGGCGTAGAAAAGGACAGAAGAATTTTCTCGTTCCCTTGTCTATGCCTACTGGCTCCTAAGATGACCCCCTCAAAATCGAAATCTTTGCGCTCATCAATCAGGAGGCGAAACATTACCCCACACTTCAAGGCGGACGATATGACTGAGCAAAGCTATGTGCAAGACACTCCATACCTGTCTCAATGCAGATGATAGCAACCACTATATGCTGGAGCTCGGTTCTTGGCAGGCTTTGATTATACCCTCACATAGAGGGGCAAGCCATCTAGACTGTTGCGAGTGGCCCATCCCCAAGGAGCTGATACCAAAGAGCGTCCCGTGATGGGCAGAGGGGCAAGGTGACGCCGTGCATGGAGGCGATGCGCATAAGAGGACGAGTCTGTGTATTGCGGAGTAGGCTGACGCATTGAAGCCCCACGTAAAAACAGGTGGAGGGATGTTGGATTGGAATGGGGGTAGACGAGACGCTCTTAAGAAGGGTGCCTAAATTCGCAGCAGCGATCTGGATTTGCGGCTCTCTTGATGATGATGCGGTGCGTAACACCTCTCATCTGCCGACAAGTAGGAGCACACTATGTAATGCCTTTTCCGGGTCATTTTCCAGGTCGGGGTCTGTACACAGCGTCGCAAATGGCGCAGCGCAACGAGTTGAGGAAGGAGAGGTCCAGGATCTGACGAACTCCTATCGAGTAACGAGGGCTCCCGCGAGTGGCCGCCCGGAGGGCCGCACGCAAGTTTATCGTGGGACAGTGTTTGGTTGGAATTGAGCAATCATCGTCGAGGAGAGTGGTGTCATCGTGTTGTGCGAAAAGTTTCTTCTCCCGTGGAGGGGTTCGCTAGGCGCCCTTTTGGCAGTCCCCAATCTATACCCTGCGGACACGAGCTCGACCAGGCAATGTGAAATGCAGTAGGAGATGGACCATGCCAGATGCAGAAGATAGTGAGACGGAGGGGAGGAGTAGAAGGGCGTCTGGAAATGAATCATCAATGAGCGCATTGAACGCCGGAAAGAGAGTCGAAATGTACTCTAGACAAAGGAAGAGACCCCACTGAAGTGGTTGAACGTGTGCAGCCAACGCTGGTCCAGCAGGACAGGGCGTCAGAGCTGTCATGGTTGAAATGTATCGAAAACACGTTCGACAGTCTGATTGGTCCGTTAATTGCTAGCCGTGTGGCTGCGAACACAAGTAAATGAGGCTACTAAATCGAGCCGAGATGGGGAGAGTGACGATAGAACGAGGGGAAAAAACCCCCCCTTGTTTTTTGCCGAGACGGGTTTCCATGAAGAAAGTTTGCTGGACGTTGGGTGAAGGAAGCGGTCACGTGCTGGGACGGCGATCTTGGAACCCCTCCCGATCGCCGCCGACTTGCGCAGGTAACTACAGTGAGCAGAGGACGGCCCTTGTAGCGATTCCAAACGAAAGTTATTGTGCGAGCAGTGGTCCTTCTCTCTGGGGCTGTTCAGGGCGTAGACGGGGCGGATTGAGAATTGGTCGCCGCATCGCAGCACAGGCAAGGGTCGCGACGACGTCGGCGAGGGACGTAGCGCCCTAAAATACACGAAACCGTTGCTGGCAGGGCAATGTGATTCTAGGTGCATAACGGGCTCCGATAACTGCAGCCACAGCCACAGACGTGCGGAGCAGGACAGCAGGAAGGCGACCCAGCGCGTTGCGAGGCACACAGCAGGCCGGGGCCAGAACACAACGAGACACACAGCGAGCAACGAGTTGGAAACAAACGGATGCCTACACCCATATGACGTCGAAAGGCGCGGCCAGGGAGAGGACGTTGTCGTGCACCCACGGAGCTCTGGCTCATCAGCAGACGAGGGCTGCAACGGCCGATGGCACGTGGAATCGATTAGCGGCGGTAGTCGGACACCATCCAGGCGTCGTCCCGCTGGCGCTCCCAAGGGCTGCGTGTCAGTCGAGGGCGTCGGGAAGGTGTTGGTTGAGCGCGGTGGCAGGCGACGCTGCGACGGGGGGGAGCGTGTGGTGGTGGGTGATTCGCTGTCCGAGACGGGGAGACTGCACACGATCGGGCAAGTCATCGAGGCTGGGGTGCGCCATGGGGGCCGGCGGGCGATGCCATTCGCAGCGGGCGGCGTGGGCGTGCCAGCCAAGGGATGGGGGGTGAGAGACGAGCTGGGCGGGCAAAAGGTCTCACGAGTCTCTGGCCACGACGGGCCTGGGGCGCCGTCTTTGGCTGGAACAGGCCCCCCGATCCTCTCATCCCTCACAGGCAAAAGACGAGCCGTGTCCCACGCTGCTGCGCCAATACCACTCGCAGCTTCGGAAAAACTCTGAAATCCAGCCCATGATCCGCGCCCGTCGTCCATGATTGCTATTTGATCCTCGCAGCCCGCCCGCCGCGCGTGCCAGGTCACCCCAACCACGTCCAACCGCCTCCGCCTCGCACATCGTGATCGCTGCTGCACGCTTTCGGCCGCTCTCTCGGAGCTCTCCCTCTATCCTCATCTCTCCTTATAACACGCCCTCGGGCCTGCGACAGCGCCCATACCACCACTTCACCCTCCCGCTATTCTTCGCCGCCACCGCCATTGTCCCCCGCCGTCCCACACCATGTCGCGCAACGTGCACTGGCGACAGCACCAGTCGAGCAACAGCACCACCACCTCCGGCCGCAGCGACAGCGACCGCTCCTACGAAACCGCACACACCGAGTACAGCAGCTCCCTGCCGCCGCTGTCTCGCCACAGCAACAACGGCGCGCGCGCAGAAGCTGCTGCGCAGTCGTACTTTGCCCCCAGACACGACTCCGACGGCCCTGCA